>VMDO01014655.1:0-46486 GCA_007922755.1 Pedetes capensis | reverse complement strand
TAAAATGTCAAAGCCATTATTTTTTATTAACTGGATCTGGCATGTGCATAAATAGTAAATTGAACTATGTATTTTTTTGTGGTGGACATTAAGAGCAAATTGGGTTGAAAAAATATTCAATCTTAAAGTATATCATATATAGTACCTATAGATGGGTGATATCAATTTTTAATATAATTTTAATTTTATAGGTGAAAATCTCAGAATTTTGGAAAAATCATAATAAGCTGTGTTGTCACAAAAGGAATGGTTTTTATGTCTGGCTCATCAAAATTTTAATTGTAAATCTCAGGAAATGCAGAATATGACAATTAAGTTAGGAAGTGCTCAATGGATTACAGAGTAGTAAATTTTATTACATTTCTTCATAAAATAACATTGACAAATAATCTAATGCAGAACTGTTTGTGTTTTTGTAGGTATTGCTGAAGGAACAAATAGGCAACTCCAAATTTACTCAAAACATGAGTCCTAGTCTGTTCTCAGTAATCTACATGTTCTTCTGTGATGCAACTTTTAGAATTATTAAATTCTATCTAAAAGGATGTAGGGTTTTTAAAAAACTAATATTTAATTTCAGGAGAATGCTATCTTAGTACATTGTAAAGTGTCAAGTATAAATCCATTTTATGGAGAATATTAGCTTGACATTTTAATATAAATTCTAAAAGAGTATTGATAAAAAGAACATGGAAACAATTTGATATAAGACATAAACTGGGAGATTTTGGAAAAATGTAATAAATTTCTTGGGATTGCCTGCTTTTCTTCAGCTGGTCTGATTTTTTGAGAGACTTAACATCTATTTTGAATGATACATGGGTAGAGCATTGTCTATGGCACATGTACTGGTCATTTAATATGAGTCAATGATGTACTTAGGAAAACAATGTCCAACTTCAGCTTCACCAATAACCAGACTCACATGGCATATTAGGTATGATAATTCAAGCCAAATAATATAGTATTTACATCCTGATATTTCTAAATATCATCTACTAGTGTCGAAAAAGTGACTAAACCAAAAATGATTTCTGAACTTCCTCTTCACAATTATTTCCTGTCCCTATCATTAAATATACACAAACCAGGAAAAATCACTTTGATAAAATTACAGTAATAGTAAGATAGCAATAATGTCTTGATTTTAGACAAAAGTCACCTATGCTACTGAAGGGTATCATCACAGTATTAAGAATGCTGTGGCATACCTGTTTTAATTGCACTTTACTTTATTGTGCTTCCAAGATAGTGTGTTTTTTACAAATTGAAGGCTAATGGCAATTCTGAGTGGACCGAGTTAATTAGTGCCTTTTCCAATAGCAACTGCTCATTTGTGTTTCTCTGTGATGTTTTAATAATTTTTGAAATATTTTAATTATTTTCATCATTATTGTATCTGTAATGGTTAGCTATGGTCAGTAATCTTTGATGATACTGTTTTAATCCGGTGAGGAGGCATCTTGAACAGCATCTATACAAGATGACAAAGTTAGTCAATAAATGTTCTGTATGTTCTGATAGTCCCACCAACATCCCATGTCTCTCCCTCTTCTTGGGCCTTCCTATTCGTTCAAACATACCAGTTCTGAAACTAGGCCAATTGATATCCCTACAATGGCCTCAGAGTGTTCAAGTGAAAGGAACACTCACACAGTTCTCACTTGAAATCAGAAGTTAGGAATGATGAAGCTTAGTGAGGGAGTCATGGTGAACACCAAATAGGATGAAAGCTGGGCCTGCTAGAACAAGCAGTTAGCCATGTTGTGAATGCAAAGAAAAAGTTCTTGAAGGAAATGAGAAATGCTACTCCAATGAACACAGGAATGATAAGAAGGCAAGACAGCTTTATCACTGATACAGAGAAAGTTTTATTGGTCTGGGTAGAAGGTCAAACCAGCTATAACATTCCGTTAAGCCAAAATCTAACCCAAAGCAAGGCCCTAACTGTTCAACTCTGTGAAAGCTGAGAAAAGTAAAAGAGGTGCAGAAGAAACAACTGAAGTTAGCAAAGGCTGGTTCCTGAGTTTTAAGGAAATAGGTCCTCTATAACATACAAGTGCAAGGCGAAGCAGCATGTGCTGATGTAGAAACTTCCACAAATTATCCAGACTAATTAGCTAAGATAATTGATGAAGGTGGTGACAACCAACTGTAGCTTTCCAAGGTAGATGACACAGACTCATATTGGGAGAAGATGACATTTAAGACTTTAATAGCTAGAGAGAAGGTTCAGAGGACAGGCTGACTTGTTTGTTAGGGCCTGACACAGCTCGTGAAATTAAATTGAAGCCAGTGTATATTTATTCTTCTGAAAATACTAAGGCCCTTAAGAATTATTCTAAATCTCTGTCTGTGTTCTATAAATGGAACAATAAAGCCTGGATGACAGCACATCTGTTTACAAAACACTTACTGGATATTTTAAGCCCACGGTTGGGACCTACTGCTTGGGAAAAAAGGAGCATTTTCAAAATATTACTTCTCATTGAAAATGTTCCTGGACACCCAAGAGCTCTGCTGGAGCTGTACAATGAGATTAATATGGTTTTCATGCCTGCTTCTATATATCCATTCTTTAGTCTATGGATTAAGTAGCCATTGCAACTCTCAAGTATTATTGCTTAAGAAATATATTTTGTAAGGCTATAGTTGCTACAGGCAGTGATTCTCTGATGGATTTGGGCAAAGGAAATAGAAGACTATCTGGAAAAGATTTGCGATTCTAGATACCATTAAGTATACTTGTGATTTATGGGAAAAGGTCAAAATACCAACATTAACAGGAGTTTGAAAGAAGTTGATTTCACTTGTAGTGCATGAGTTTAAGGAGTTCAAGAGAAAGTAAGTACAAATGAGGGAGAAATAGCAAGTGAACCAGAATGAAAAGTAGAAGCTGAAGATATGATGAATTGCTACAATCATATGATAATACTTTAATGGATGAGTTTGTTGTTATGGATGAATACAGAAAGTGTTTTCTTAAGATAAAGTCTATTCCGATGAAGATGTTCTCAATGTTGCTGAAAGAAAAAAGAATTTAGAATATTACATGAACTTAGTTGTTAAACGCAATGGCAGAGTTGAGAGGATTGACTCTAGTTTTGAAAGAAGTTCTATGAGTGAAATGCTCTCCAACAACATCACATGCTACAAGGAAATCTTTTGTGAAAGGAAGAGTTAATCAATGCAGCAAATTTCAATGTTGTCTTATTTTAAGAAATTGCCACAACACCTAAACTTCACCAATCAACACCTTAATCCATCAGTGGCCATCACAATCAAGACAATACTGTCCATTGGCAACAACAACAACAACAACAACAACAACAACAACAACAGACTTGTTGAAGGCTGAGAAGAGTTAGCATTTGTTAACAATAAAATATTTCTAAATGAAGGTATGTACACTTCTATACATAATGCCAATAAAAACGTGATTTTTATATGCATTGGGAAAAAACAAAGTTATGCAACTCGCATTATTGTAACATTTGCTTCATTGTAGTACTCTGGAAAAGAAACCACAATAACTCTGAAGTATGTGTGAACTTTCTTTAACACTTCAATGAGATATATATGAAAATGTGTATATGTATTCTTCCAGTGTATAAACTCTGATTATAAAAGTTGGATCACTATTACAAGGTCCTCTAGTTAAAAATACATTTAAATATTTTAAATTTTCTTGAATTCACCTTAACATTATAAACACAAGAGTGTCATGAGTATTGAAAGTGTTCATTCCTCTTTAGGATCTCTATAGTTATCTCTATCTGCAATATCCATTCATTTAGGTATGTACTTACCAGAATCACTTTTTATATTTTTATATTTATATGTATCATAGTCTCAGTTAGATAGCAAGCGAGATTAGTTTACCAATAAGCTTGATCATGGCTTTGCTTGCTTGTAATCTTTCTTTGAGCTTGACACGGGGTCATTTATGTAGCATGTCTCAATAAATACCTAATAGATTTCCCCAGACATTTTAATCAGAAGGAGTTGAAAATGACTTACCAATTCTCCCTTGTTCATAGCCAAAAGGATACAAAAATAAAACAGTTCTCCACAGTGAAAAAAAAATCAATGAGTAAAAGAGACATAAGAAAAACAGAGTTAGATTATTAGAAAACACTATAGGAAAATGAAAAAGTACAATGTCATATGGATAAATAGAATATATACTTGGAAATATTTGTGTTATTGTCTACATTTTTATCTCTTAATTTATATCTTTGATTTTCATAGAATTAGCCAAAATAAACTGATGAATGGGAGGGAAAAATATATATAAAGTCATAAGAATTTTACTTTTGTAATTTTTTTTCAGAAGGTTTTAGTCACATCTTATACTGCACAACATTTTACAAAGAATACTCCAACAAACATTTGTTTTTTTCTAATTCCTCCTGAACCAAATAGTCAAAACTATTATACTAATTAATTTGGGTTTTCAATGTTCCACATACCATCTGTTCCTCTGGGTTTTCCCCATCAACTCAAATTTTCAATGATTTATCTTGGAAAATCATTTGTTTCTTGTAGTTCCTAAATAACTGTATCCAAAGGAAATAAGGTCTTCATGGAACCAGAGCCATCGTCTCTAGAAGCAGTTGTATTGGCTTATCAATTTTTCTTTGTTTTCTCCCTGTCACCTGGGTTAAATGTCTACCTTATAAACATAGTTGTTAGTATAGTGTCTTCCCATGAAAAATGGTTATGCCAATAATAGATCTTTTTTTGAATGCACCTCACATTATTTAGCATTTCTAAGAGAATACAAAGTAAGGTCATTGTAGAATAAATTTCAGTTGCCCAGTCAAAATTGACTTAAATTAATAATTTTAAATATATAAAGCAACATTTATTATTATTTCATCAGACATTAATGCTTAGAATTATGGGATGAGGAAGCGACAGAGAAAAAGCATGAGGAGAAAGAGGAAGTGGGAAGCAGGAAGTAGATCCAAGGGGAGAAGAAAAGAAGGACAAGTAGATGACAATGAGGAATAAAGAAGAGGAAAATCCACAATTATAGGAGTATATATTGACTTCATAGTATAAAGTTGGCTTCAAAATTTAAGTCCATTGTTTGAAATTTAAACACCTTCTCATCAGAAAGAAGTTAAATGGTCAGGGCAGACAGTAACAAACCTATATGAGATTAAGATGAGTCCTCCCTTGACAGTAAACAAGTCAGATATTTAGGAGAAGATTCTTATGTCAGTTCTTTCATGACTCTTGGTAAGAGGAAGGGGAACAAGGAGGTGGGAGTTCTGGTTGGGCTGGGGATACCACCCCTGGTGCAGGAAGGACAGGGCACTTTAGAGTATCCAAAGTGGTCTTCAGTAATGAGTCTCAGATGCGAGTAGATTAGAAAGAACAGATGGTTGTATCAAGTACAGAGTTTGGAAACTAGAAGTTAGTTACTTTCTATTTCCTTGAAACTTGGTATTTTTATAGAGTAAAAACTAAGGATTTTTAGACAGACTGGGGTTTAATTCTAGCATTGTCTTGTTTTAGGTAAGTGATCATCAGCAAATTGCTTCAACTCTCTGTTTCTGTTGCATTATCAGTGAGGTGGAATAAAAAGTAAATGTTAACTAGGCACCTGGAGAGACTTGGAAAAACCTGAAGAAAACCTGGGGCAACTTGGTGCTGTGGATGAAGTAACCTAAGTTTGAGATGCTCCTCCAAGCAAAGGAAAAGACAGACCAGAAGAAAAGTTAAGCTTTTATTAGAAGGGAAAACATCTTCAATAGACAGACAAGGTGGATGCGCTGAGAGATTGGAGGCACAGAGATCTTTGCCCTCTCTCTAGTTTTATTGAAAATAGGGTAGTAAAATAGTGATCCTCCCAGTGCAATGTGAGCCCTGGGTGTGAAACTCAAGCTCCAAGACTTTTCTGGACAGACTGAGAGAGTCTCCTGTTATTTAGGAACCTTTTGTAGTTTAGGACTTATGGGGCTTGGGGGGGGGTCTTTGTTTTGTAAAGTAGGTTAATGGATTACTTTAGTATATAGTAGTACCTTGGCACTTGACCACAATCCATTCTGGAATGCTGGTTGAGTGCCAAGCAGTTTGAGACCTGAGTCTTTTTTTTTTTTTTGCCCTCATAAGAAATAACATAAATGTATTTATTGGTGCCGGCACCATATTGAATGTCTAATTCAGCTCCATGTATGCCGCTCACATGGTTGGCAATAAGTTTTTAAAAACTCAATTGTTGTACTTACTGTTTTTGTCTTTCCTTCACTTTTAGTAGTAAGCAGTTTCTTGGATGCCATGATGATCATATGCATATGTAAATGCATATCGTATGCATATGTAAATTTACATTTTAAAATGAGATTGTGAGCCCAGCACCTGGACAGGTCTTTACTGCATGAATTCAATCCCTTTGTTTCACCCAGAGGTGTCACAGGTGGGTATGGTGTCTCACACAGGTTTTAGCATGATGGTCCAGTGCCAAGCAAGTGCCCTGGCATTGGACCAGAATTCTTTCAAAAATTCTGGTCAAGGACTGAAATGTTTGTACATAGAGCAGTTCATGTGCAAGGGTACCACTGTATTTCAAAAGAATGAGTGTATATGGGGCTATCTTAGAATGGTATGCCTTAGTTGCAGGACCAGGCAGGCACAGCCCCATTTCTGAATTTAATTAATAACACCATGCAACAAGAAAAACCAAAGTCAAAATTTAAAATGCTTAACCCAGGCCTGTTTTAGAGTTCTAAATCCAATGAAAATTTGCATCAATTTTTTTATTGGAAAATTTTAATGTCCTGCAACTAAAGTTCCAGCTGGGGTTGTGTTGTACTTCTTTGCCTTTGCTATGGAACTTCCATATTAAATTAACTGTTGACAGCAATAATAATGAGGACCCCAGATTATGCTATGGGACATGGTTCTGGAACACTAATGGTTAAAATGGAAAGATGCAATTTGACATTTAAAAACTTGACATGAATATTATTCTGCACCTCCCAATGAAAGTATTCTTTTCATAATAGTCACGTTGACAGAGTATGTGTTTAACTCAGTGTTGCTGGTATTGCTAAGAACATGGTTGAATTTTTTAAAAAATTGAATCTGGAATTGGTTACTTGTATATAAACCATATTTTGTATTCATATTCATTGTATGATTAAATTCCTATTGAAAAGAAAAGAAAAAAAGAGTGGTATGCCTTTATTCATAACCTGAGGACTCAATCTTTGTTAGGGAATGGAGCCCATTAGAACAATGCTGAGTAGTTATCCAAAGACCTTCCTCCTGATATTCTGGGAGGTTCTGTTCCAGGTTATGACTGGAAGCAGGAGTCATTTTTTCCCTTTGTTTATTGGTAAATATTTGGTGGGGTACAGAGTAATACAACATTGGGTTTTTCCATTATGCAACTATTCCATCACTTTTGGTTACACTTCTATCAATTTACAGGGTTTATGGAACCCATTTTTAATCTGCTTTTCCTCCATGGTCCTTTAATATATAACTACCTACCTAACATTAAGTTTTCCAGACTATTGGTTAGGTTGATCACATTTATTTGATATTTACTAGGTACTTCGTTCAGTAGGTTGTTTGTTGTTAGGTGCCATGGAGTCAGGTCCGACCCATAGTGACCCTCACAGGGTTCTCAATAGCTCATTTTTCTCCTATTTGTACATTATGATATAGTCTAAAATATTTTTTTAATTTACAGATTTTTATATTTTGAATAAAACTGAGTTCACTGTTTCTTCTAAATAGATAATGGTTTTAACATGAAAAAATCACAAAACTTCTTTCTATTCTTCTAATGAAATTTTTAAAAAGGGTATTTTTTATACTAATTCAAAAAATAAATTTCATAAAAACTTATTTAACTTACCTTTTTTGGAGGGAAGGTGTCCTTTAGATGTTACAGAATGATTTTCAGGAGAACAGGCTGATTAATTTTAATTCCAGGGCTGGGTGTGTGTGTGGCAAGTGAGGGAACCCAGACCCTGGAACCTATCAGTCATTTTCTTGATAACCAATTCTTAACTTCCCAATTCATTTTCCCTAACTCTAAAAAGGCATGGCATCCTTTTAGGCAGGATGTTAAGGTTAATTAGTTAAGATTATAAAGTGCCTTAAGCATGAAATGTATGAGATAATAGGATAAATAATAATATCCTGCTAGAAGAGCACAGGCAGCCATAGTAAGGTAACTAAGAAAAATAAATTGCAGTTCTTGGTATGCAATTGAAAATCACTAATGGAATGAAAGTTTGTTCATGGGTGCAGTGTTGCATCATGCATAATTTAATACCAGGTCATTTTCAATTGTTTTAATTGCCAGGAGGAACTGATGTTCAGAACTGTTCCTGACAAGCTTCAGCTCAGCCCTAATGACTGTAAAATGGTGCCAAAGACCAGCATTATCCCCTATTGAACAGTAAATGGTATCGACCTTCTTCCCTGGGTCTATCACTCAACAGACTTCTTGACATAATTCATGACACAATTAACATTAATTAACTTTATAAAAACCCCTCAAACTCTCTGCTGTTTTAAGACTTCAGACATTAAAGAAGGTAAAGAGCAACTAACAAAAAAAGTTATGAATCCTCTTGTGAGAGCCATCAATTAGGGTAAGTAAAAGATTTCTAAATTTTTATAACTCCCATTTATCACTTGCCACTCAAGTAAGTTTATCCTGTGCAAAGATATCTTTAAAGCCATTCAGTATGAAAAGAACCATTCATCTTTGTACTTCACATCCACTTTAAAACTGAGAGTGGAAGCTTCCAAATTCATGTCAGAGAAAACCAAGAGTCACAAGTGATTACTGGCCCTACAGAAATACTACCCAAGTACCTCTCAGGTGTACAAGGAAAGAACTTAGCCTTTCCTTCTCATTTCCACTTCTAGAGAACTCTCCTACAGAAATTTCTTTGCTGCTCTGAGTTCCAAGTGATTAACAAAAGCCTTCTCTAGAATGTCAACAGCAACAAGAATCTACGATTCATTAGTTGCAGGAATCACTATATATTCTCCATTTAGGCATGATGTTGTTGCTGCTATTGCAAGTGCATAAATTTCAAATTTCCATGATTGTTGTTAAATTTGCTAATATTATAATAACACTTTCTTTTTTCAAACCACCTAAATGCACTTTTAAACCTGAATTTATGACCTTTCCATTATAAAGTTGGCAAAGTTGAGTTTATTGTATGCAAAGCATAGAAAAAAGTTATTCCACCTGAAAGGATTTCTGAAATATAGGATGTAGCACTAGTTCTCAAAGAGTAAATAAGATATTTTCCTTTGTTAAGTAAGAATCCAAAGGGGGAAAAAGGCCAGAAAAAGTTGCTCTATCTAGAAAGTTTAAATTCACTGCCAGAGTCACAGCTCAAAAGTATCTTGGAAGAGGTTTGGTTCCTCTTAAGTTAATTAAGTTTGAAAGAAGGCACCTACTCATTGTGTTTACCCCTCTGATAAGTACTCAAAACTTTAGAACAATGGGATCTTGTTTTCAGAGAATCCACAGTATTTTTACAGTGCTTCCCGAATATCTTTGGGTTTTAGATCCTTACTGTTTTAGTATCTTCCAATTGGATCTTATAAGCACAACCTTCCTTCATTCTATTGGTTATACAGATATATAGATATAGTTATACATATACATATACCTTTAATACTTATATATATATATAAATGTGGTATATGAATAGCTCCAAAAGGTTATTCTAGTTGTTATTGATCATAGTATTAAAAACACTCTTAGGAGTGAAAATAGAAAATAAATTATATATCCACATTCTGAAACAATGATGTAGTAAACTATAAAAACATTTCTGGTTTCATGACTGTGCATCAGCTTCCTAAGGAGTGCATCTCATATAGTGTTATTTCTCTATGCATTTTTCCATATGTTATTATGTTTAATATTTTCTTTGCTTAGAACAGAATATTTTATCTCTGTTTAAGGATGCTAGCCACATATCAGAGAACTAACAAATAATATGATCATATAGGGCTGGAGGTGGAAATTTGAACTCTTACATTAAGGATTCCTTTTTTGTGGGATTTATACACACACACACACACACACACACACACACACACAATTCTAGGCATGAGGAAATTTTGTAGTAAATTTTTATGGTAATTTAAGCAGCCAAATTGTATAATCTTTGGTTTAGAAACATAAATTTTATAATATTGGTGAATTAACTTATGCTTTTATTCAATACATGTTAAGGAATGCTGATAATTTTCATGTGACTGTGACAGGAAGTAGGGACAAATGATTACAAAGATTCTGGTTCCTTGAGAACTCCACAACCTGTAAATAAAAGTTGTAATACAAAGTAATAAGTACAGTGATACTAATGTGAAAGAAATATGGTTGCATAGTGATATGAGATCATTTAGTTGGGGAGAAAGCCTTTCTATTTGAACTGTGCCACAATTTGTAAAATGTAAGAGGTTTTACCATGTTATAGCCTTTCCTGCCCTAAGCATAAAAGGATTATAAGAATTTTTGAGAACTGCTACTCTTCTATGTAATTTCTTGTACAAATATTTTTGATAAACATGACTGGGTCTCCATCAGTTCCCTGGGAATTTCTGTTTCCAAGAAATATTTGCCTCTGTCCAGATCAAAGGATGCTTGGTTGTTCAGAAGGTCAGAGTATGATCTCAGTTATTATCCCTGCTGATATTTACTTCTCAAGTCAAGAAAGTGCATTATTGGGCTGGGACTTAGCTCAGTTGGTAGAGCACTGCGCTGCTGTCTCTGAAGTCCTGAGTACAATTCCCAGCACTGCAAAAATGGGAGAAGGGCCTGGCAATCCACTCCCAAGGCAATCCCGAAACAGTCAGCCATTGAAAACCCTATGAGGGTCGCTATGAGTCATATTCTGACTCGACAGCACCCAACAATAACAATCTGCTACACAGCAAATGGGCTCATACTGAGTTATTCCGTTCTTTTCACTTCGTCGTGTTAAAATAGAGTGAGAAGCCAGGTCATAATTCCCTTATACACATCAAAGTCCAAATCACAGCATTAAGCACTATTTATTCATTCATTTATTCATTGAGCACATGTGACTAGTGATGCAAGCAATGTGGAAACATCCTTACTGACCTCAGGACATCACACCCTAGTGCAACAGATGGATGTATAAAGAGATAACATATTGCTAAAGGAGTCTTGGTATAGACATTTTCAAAGAGCTGTGGGAATGGGCTTTTCTAGGAAATATAGAAATGTATTTTGAGGATATAATATTCCAGTTGGATCTTTTAAAATGGGCATAAGTTCTGGATGAGGTTTGGGAAGACAATTTTAAGCATACAAGTTAGTCAATGAAAAAGTCAAAAGTGTTAAAACACATAGTTCCATCTGAGAACTTGGAGTTTAATGCATATAGAAGGGAAGTTTATGGTGAGAGATGAAGTTGTAAAGATCATTTGGGATTAAGTTCTGAAGGTTCTTTTATGCCATCATAAAAAAGATTACATTTATCCTGAGGGCAATGAAAACTGAAGAGGCTTTAAATTAGGATGTGATATTGTCAGGTTTATCTTTCAGAAAATCTGGAAAAAGCATGGAAATCACCTAGCAGATCAGTGCAAAGTCTATTACACTGGAGCTTTGCAGTTGATCCAATTCTGAACCAGCTTTAGTGTCTACCAAATGCTGCCCTTGTTAACTCTGTGTCCAGAGTACACTGTATCAATGGAGGATTCAAAAATCATTCCCAAGTATTTAAGAAAAAATTTCAGTAATTTATTCATTAAAACAATATTTGATTGGGTCAATTATACAAATGTTCTTGTTGTTAGGTGCCATTGAGTCAGTGTCCGACTCATGGTGACCCTAGGTACAACAGGTGAAACACTATTGTCCTGCTTCTCTGCCATCATAGAGTTTTCAAAGGCTGTTTTTTGGGAGTGGGTTGCCGAGTCCTTCTCCCAAGCCTACAGCACTTGGTGTTCTCAGGCATTGTCCCATGCAAGTACTAAAAAGGTCTGACCCTGCTTAGCTTCCACGATCTGACCAGATTGGATGACACAGTGGTACAGATGCCGGCTAACTATACAAATAATTTCTCCTAAATAAGAAATAATGTTAATATTTTCAAGATAATTCCTTCTTCCACCAAACACTGAAACTAAGCAGGTATGTAAACACACACACACACACACACACACACACACACACAAACACATTTGCAGTGGAAACATTGAAATTTCTTCTGGTTTTTTTTTTTTCTGTTCTAAGTACTTTACTCATATACTACTCAGTGCATCCAACTTGAACAATTTTTATATTTGCTGTGTATGCCAGGCATTCCTTCAATTCTGTCTCTAGTCTTTTCTTTATTTTTCCAAAGGTCTACTGTAATGGAAGAGCTTATTCATAAGAACATTTTTTGAACACAATATTTTATTGCAAATATTATTATATGACTTAAAACTCAAGGAAAGAAATGGTAAATTATTCAGTTTCTTACAAGGCTTCAGAAAGTCTGGAGCAGAAAATTTTACCACTGTATAGGAATAACCAATTAATAATACTAGAGTGAGACAAAAGGTATATAAAAGTGTTGAGAACTAGGAAATAACTAAGAGAAAGTTAATAGAAATTGAAATACACTATGAAAACAAATAAAGCAACAAAAGCCTATAACTCTGTGCCATAAAGGGAACCTAAATAAATAAAATATTATATTGGTGGATAGAGATACTCAATATTTATAAAAATGTGACTTCTGCATTGGTTAGTACACAAATTCAATGAAGGTGAATGAATATTTTTGGTATTACTTTGCAGTTGAGTTTTAAAATTTATCTAAAAGTTAAAATGCACACTTATAGCTAACAGATGTTTTAAAAGATCAATGATTTTATAAAACCTCACAAGATATACAACTTACTTTAAACATACAGTAATTAAAAAATGTGTTTTGGCAAATGAAGAAAGAGCAATAAGAGCAAAAGATTGAAAAAACAAAAAAAGCCCAGAAATAGTCCCTTCTATGTGAGAGTTTGGGAGAAGGGCCTGGCAATCCACTCCCAAGGCAATCCCGAAGCACTCAGCCATTGAAAACCCTATGAGGGTCGCTATGAGTCAGATACCGACTCAACGGCACCTAACAACAACAACAAATGTGAGAGTTAGTATATACTCATGATAGCATGTCAAGCCAGAACGGATAGGAAGGACTATTCAATTAATACCTTGAAGACAACTAGCAATTTTAGTGGTTATAATAGGATGATCTAGGCTACAGTGTGGGAGAAAATTAACCTTACTGTCTTAGGTACTGTAATCAATTCTGGCGGGGCCTAGCCTGAATATTCTTTACACTCACCTCTAGCTGCTGTGAGTGTTGGCTTCTAGCAGCCCCAAGTTTACTTTCTCAGCAGATGGGAAACACTTGGGGTGCTATGACCTTGTGGGTACCTTAATTACATCAGGCTGAGGCTAGATGTCTACTAACTGTATCATTTCTTAGCTCCTTCTCCCGTATTATCCTTCCTTTACTCATCTCCAGACTTTACCTCAAGGAACTCACTCAAAATCACTTGTACATAAATTTCCATTCCAGTATCTGGTTATTGAGACTCTTCCCTGAGATAGCCTAATACAGCTGAAGATAATTTCTTATTTATGTAAAGTCCAATGTGATTTGACAAAGATTTATTCCTATTTGGTACTTGTGGGATTCTGTCTTCTAACAACTTGTGATGACACCATCTCAAGCATACAATTCATAAGTCCCTGCATCATGAAAAAAAAAAAAAAAAAGAAAGAAAAAGAAAAAGAAAGAAAGAAAGAAAGAAAATGAAGCAAAAGCAGAGTTGCACAAAAGACTCCTGTCTAGTCCTAAGTAAGAGAGAGACCAGAAGTGACATGTTAATTCTGATCATAGTCCACTGCCCAAAATGAAAGGCATGGAGGATAGAAAGTATAGGAGGGCACAGGAAATACTTAATGACCCTCACAGTCACCCATGGCAGCCTTGTGAAAAATAAATTAAAGGTTAAGAGTGTTTGTACTAAAATGCAGGTGGACTTAAATTTATCAACTTTTTTTTTTCAGTACTGAGGAGTTGAACCCAGGGCCTTGTGCTTGCATGCTTTGCAACTGCCATACTACTGAGCTGTACCCCCAACCCATTTTTTTTCTTTTACTTTTTATGTTGAGAGAGGGTGTCACTAAATTACACAGATTACCTCTAGTCTCAAACTTGCTATCCTCCTGCCTCCACCTCCTGAGTGGCTGCGATTACAGTTGTGAGCCACTGCACTCAGCTTTAAAATTTATCAACTATTAAAGTGGCTTGTGTAAACAAAAAAGACTTTTAACAATTTTGAGAGGTGTGCTCGTGTACACCTGTAATCCCAGTGACATAGGAGGCTGATTGAAAGTTTGAGGCCAGGGACAGCTTGTGTAATTTAGTGAGACTCTGTCTCAAAATAAAAAATAAAGAGGGCATAGGGGTGCAGCTCAGTGGTAGAGTGGGTTCAGACTACCAGTACTGCAAACAACACAGCAGAAAGAAGAAACAATTTTGATGTCAGGACCACATTAAACAACATGAACTCTAGCAAAGTTTTAGGTAAAAGAAATTTGGACCTCATAAAAATGTTTATACAAAAATTGATAATGGAGAGTAGGAAATCAATAACTTCATAACATACAGTTTGCAGAGCATGGTAAGATTTCATGTAATCCTTATTAAAAAAAGGCTAGTAAATCCATATAACAATAGACAATGGTTCTGGTGCTGGTCATTTCATATTTCTTATAGATTTATTTCTTGCCCTTCTGCAAATTTTCTACTCTTGCTCTCTTACATCAGGATATGAGTAGATTGGCCAAAAAAGGAAGGATTTGGATATTTCTACTTATTTATCTGATTCAGGTAGTACTTTTCCTTAGTAAGTACATCTTCACTTCTCCCACCAATTATATTAACCATGATTTAAATTCCTGCTGGATATCTTTGGCTTATGGATGTTGCTGACACACAATTTGATGGCTAATCAACATAAGATATACTTAACCTCAGCAACCGAGAGGAAAATGCAAACATTTCTCAAACCAATTAAATTGTACCATATCTATGTTACTAAATGTTTTTATTGCACACTTAAATGAAACTTGCTTCATTTTCTGTGTAGTACACTGTGTTGGTCTGGAACTTAGCTCAGTTGATAGAGCAATGCTCTGCAGTCTCTGAGGTCCTGAGTTCAATTCCCAGCACTGCAAAAATGGAAGAAGGATGTGGCAATCCACTCCCAAGCCAATCCTGAAGCAGTCAGCCATTGAAAACCCTATGAGAGTTATTGTGAGTCACACATAACTTGACAGCACCTAACAACAACAAAAACAACACACTGTGTTAGTCTAGAATCTATGAGAAGTAGATACTATATGTAGGCATATTATCTGTCTGTCTGTCCTTCCTTCCTTCCTTTCCTTTCTTTCTTTCTTTCTTTCTTTCTTTCTTTCTTTCTTTCTTTCTTTCTTTCTCTCTCTTTCTTTCTTTCTCTCTTTTTTCTTCTTTCTTTCCCTTTCTTCCTCTCTTTATTTTTCTTCTTCCTCTTCCTCCTTCTCACTTCTGATTTTCTTGTTACACACATGTTATACTTTCTATGGTTGTGCCACAAGTCTCAAATATTCTTTTGTGTTGTTTTAGTCTTTATGTTTCACTTTGGGCTGGGGTTTACCTCAGTTGCTAGTGTACTGCTCTGCACGTTCTGAGGACCTGGGTTCCCCAGCACTACAAAAATGGGAGAAGGATGTGGCAGTCCACTTCCCGAAACAATCAGCCACTGAAAATCATGTGAGGATTGCCAAAAGTTGGACACGACTAAATGACACCTAATAACAACAACAATGTTTCACTTTAGGAGGTTTCTGCTGATAGATCCTCAAGCTCAGAGATCTACCATTTCCAGTCTATAATCAGCTCATGGGCTGGGATTTAGCTCAGTTGGTAGAGCGCTGCTCTACAGTCTCTGAGGTCCCAAGTTCGATTCCCAGCACCATAAAAAGTGGGAGAAGGACATGGCAACCCACTCCCAAGGCAATCCTGAAACAAATTGCCATTGAAAACCCTATGAGGGTTGCTATGAGTCGGATACAATGTGAAGGCACCTAACAACAACAATCAGCCCATCTAATATGTTTTTGAGCCTGATATTTCTTTGTGTTTCCTTCTTGGAATTTTCATCTATTTGCATTGTACATCTATTCTGACATGCTTTCTACTTTATGTTTTAGAGTCTTGCGCATATCAATAATGTTGTTGTTAGCTGTCATCGAGTTGAATCCAACTCATAGCAAACTTCATAGGCTTTTCAATGGCTGATTGTTTCAGGATTGTTCTGAGATACGACTTGCCATATCCATCTCCCACTGTTGTAGTAAAATTTTGGTCTGGTAATTCCAAGATCCTTGCCATGCCTGGCTTATATATATGGATTGCCTCTTCAAACTGTGTTTATTACCTTTAGTATGCTTCCTAATAATCAAGCATAATGTAAATAGCACTTCAGTAATGTGATGGTGAAGGGAAGCAAGCATTCTATAATTCTATGATTAGGTCTTAGTCTTTAGTGAGCCTATGTCCTTGAACTGTGAATTTTACAAGTGCCTCTTAGCATTACTCCTGGCCCTGAAAATTTGTAGGTGCAATAGGAGAGCTAGAGTAGGCTGGACTTGAAGTTTCCATTTTCCTCAGGTACATTAGGTTCTGACAGATTCTAAGCAGGTTAGACGTTAGTAAAATAATTTCTCCTGGGGCATGCCTTGTTAAGAAAGATAAAATGACTCAATATTTTAATATTTATGGTTTTACCAACCACAAATGAAAACAGATGTATACCTAAGTATGACCATAACTTACTATGGTCATAGTAAGAAAAGTTATTTTTATATTATTATACTTACTAAATGTTATGCTGCTAAAAGTCATGTAA
Organism: Pedetes capensis; assembly: GCA_007922755.1. Lineage (NCBI taxonomy): Eukaryota > Metazoa > Chordata > Mammalia > Rodentia > Pedetidae > Pedetes > Pedetes capensis. The sequence goes on along the minus strand of VMDO01014655.1, from coordinate 29,509 downwards.
GACAATATTTCTTAGAAGGGAGCCAAGGGACAGTCTGGACTTCTTTTTGCCAGAATCAAGAAACATTTTAAAAAATATATTTACTATTAAGTTAGGTAGGTATGAAAAATGCAGTGTTTACCAATTTATTTCACGATCCCCTCTTCCAACTTAAGTACTTGAATCCAGTAATAAAAATGATAATATCTCAAAACAAGTTGAGTTTATTCTAGGAACATATATTTGATTTAACATCCTAAAATGTAATCAATATAATTCTCTACATTTATAAAGCAAAAATGAAAAATCAAATGTTAAATACAATCATTTGATAAAGTCCAGCTTCCATTTATGATAGAATTTCCTAGCAAAATGGAAAAAGAAAAGAACAACTTTAATCTGAAAATTATACATATGACATTCCCTCAGAAAATTTTATACCTAGTAGTGAATTTTTGAAAAATTTCCCCTAGGTTAGGAACAACTCAATTATGCTGTCTCTTGTCACTTTTATTCAACTTTTCACTGTTGGTTGTAGCTAGTAATAGATAAGAAAACAATTTAAAAGGACCAAATTTGGGAAGGAAAAAATGAAGGTATCATTTTTCACAGAAATATGCTTATGTAAATACAAAGCCCAAAGTAACTTATATACAACCTTTTAAAACTAAAGACAACTTAGAAGGTCAATATATGGAAATCATTTTTATATTTATATTCCAACTTCAAACAGGTTGAAAATAACATTTTGAAATATCATTTGCAATACTGTTAAATACCTCCAATAAAGTTTAGCATGATTCATAAGAACACTAAAAAACATGATGAAATAAATTAAAGGTTACACAAATAAATGGAAGAAAATTCCATTTTTATTGATTGAAGTTCAATATTGAAAAGATGTCAATTCTTTCTAATCTGATCCTTTTTTAAAACATCTATATCACTACTGATCAAATAGACCTGCAGCTCAAAGAATTAAAAAAACCTTGAATATTGGTTTACATCTCATATTTTTTCCAAATTAAAAACACTAACTACATTGTAAGATGGCAGAAAAGATCTGCTTTGGAAGTTAGTATGCTAACTGTCTGGTTTACTGTTTGTTACTCATGTTTAAACAATAAATTTTTTAGTCATTCTATGTATTAGTCAGCTTTCTATCACTGTGACAAAATACCTGAGGCAAACAATTTAATAAGAGGAAAGATTTATCTTGGCTCATGATTTAAGAAGTTTCATTCCATGTTTGCCAGCTTCATGTTTTTTAGGCCTGTGGCAGAGCAAAGCATAATGGAAAAGAGTATGTGGTGGAGTGAATCTGCTAAATTTATGGCAACCAAGGAAATAGGGAAGAGGGGAGGGAAGGGTCACAATATATTCTTCCAGAATACAATCCCAGAGATCTATGTATTCCCAGGAGGCCTAACTTCCTAGCATTTCTATTACCCCCAAAATGTACTCCCAGCTGGGGACCAACCTTTCAACACAGGACCCTTGGAGGACATTCCAGAGCCAAACTATTACACCCTGTTTTAGAACACTTGTCTAATTTCAGTATGTAATTTGGATTCTTGGGTTTTATAGCGCATGCAAATGTCTGCCTTGATATGCTGTCTTCTGTTCTGTATGAATAAAATGTAGTGCTCCACAAAAGAAACAAACAAGCAAAAAGCCTACCACCACCACCACAATTAGATACAACTATAATTACAGCAGAATAGATGAAATTAAAAAGACAGAAAAATGACAATAATTGCTGGCAGTGTACGGAACAATCAAAGCTCTCAAATATTGCTAAATGGAATCTGAATTGGATTAGTACTTGGAAAACTATTTGATATTATTGATAAAAACCAAGCATACACAAATATATGACATTTTTGCTCCGGGGTGCAGAGAACAGTATTTTTTGCTATAACTAAAAGCTGAAGGCAATCCACATGTTCCTGAACAGTAGAATATAAATTATGGTATATACTTATAGAGGAATGCCACACAGCAAATTAATCTCATGTAGACAATGTTGAGACAGAGAAAGAAAAGAGTGCTTATTTATATAAATCTTTCTGAGTAAAGCAGATAAAATAGGCAAATTAATTAATGATGTTATAATGCAGGATAATGATTACCATCGCTGGGTGTGGTCATGACTGGGAAGGATACGTGGAATCTTCCTGGGTGCTAGTGACATTATACTTCTTGATTTACGTTCTCAGGTTTCATGTACATTCACCTAATAAAAATCCACCGAGATAGTTGCAATTTATTTATCTTTCTGTGTGTCTATTTTTCCTTAATAATTTTAAAAAATAAGATTGTAAATAAATTAATGCGAAAAAGAAAGTCTTTGGGGTATCACATATACGTTGTTGAGTACTTGTGCACCCACTGGGTCTGAGTGTCACACTGTGAGGACCACTGTGATACATCACCTGCCAGTACATACACAAATATGCACCTGGATTGGATCACTCTTTTTAAAGTACAGTTTTACAAACACTTGAACTTACAAGTACTTACAAGAACTTACAAGTACTTACAAGTACAAGTACTACTGAATCATGATATAGAACATACTTGTTACCCTCAGAAATTCTTTGTTCTTTTGTATTGTGCTCTTCCTCACTGAGCAATTGGGAACTCTAGTGTATTTTGTCTCCATTTTTTATCTTGGTAAAATATACATAATGAAAAATTTACTGTCTTAACCATTTTAAGTACTCAGTGATACTAAACATACTTATGATGCTGTAAAACTAGCATCTGTATCCATTTCCATATCACTTTTCATCTTGCAAAACTAACTCTATGTCCCTAGTTAGCCACCAATTCTTCCCTCTACCCAACCTCAGGCTATCATTCTATCTCTATATGTTTATTTTTCTGTTTTCTATTTCTTTACTTTTAACTAAGCAGATTATATATGTGGAATCATACACTATTTGTCTTTTTTGGCAAGCTTATTTCACTGAATTTAATATCTATGTTCTAGCAATATTTCAGAATATCTTTCCTTCTTATGAATGGATAACATTCCATTCCATTGCATGTAAGTATCATAATCTGAGTATCCATTCATCTTTCCATAACACTTCTACATTTTGTCTGCTGTTATAATGCTACTATGAATATGGGTATACACATATATTTTTAAGATACTGTTTTCAATTATTTTGAGGATATACTGAGAAATGGAATTGCTGCATGATGTAGTAATTCTATTTCTAGTTGTATGAGGAAGTACAACTTTTTTTTTCACACTGGCTGTACTATTTTACATTCTCAGTAAAAATTCACAAATGTTCTAATTTCTCCAAATCTCTATTACTTATTACTTATTATGTTCTTTTTTCTTTTTTAATAGCAGCCATCCTGATAAGTAAGAGGTGGTACCCCATTGCAGTTTTGATTTCCACTCTGCTGACAATTAGTGATGTTGAGTACCTTATGTACTTGTTGACCATTTATTAAAATTCTTTAGAAAAATATGTATTCAAATTCCTTGTCCATTTTCAAACCATATTTTTGTTTGTGTTTGAGATTAAGAATTTCCTATATATTCTGGACATTAATTCCTTATTACATGTGTGCTTTATAAATATTTTCTCCAATTCTATGCATTGCCTTTTTATTTTTATTTTATTTTTATTCATATTTTTAGTGCACAACTTAATAAATCTCATTATGACATTTGCATGCATGCATTTCATTGTACATTGCTCATGCTTACTTCTCCCCTTGTTGTTACGTGATGTTGAGTTGGGTCCAACTCATATTGCTCCTCATTGGGTTTTCAGTGGATGATTGTTTTGGGATTTTGTGGGGTGGAGAGTAGACTGACAAAACATTTTCCTATTTTTGTGGTGCTGGGGATCAAACCTAGGTCCTCAGGAAGTACAAAGCTGTACTCTACCAACTGAGTTAAACCCTACCCAACTTCTTCCCTTACCCATTCATAAAACTCCTCCTCAATTCTCACTGTCTCCACTAATGATCCATGTTTTATGTGTATGTCTTTTTGGTGAGTGTATCTGTCTATATATGTACATCCCAATTTTGTCCTAACAGCAACATATGTGATATTTTCCTTCTTTTATCCCATTACCCTTTCTTCTTGCTTCCTCCACTTTTCTTTAGTCTTTTATCTTTCCCTACCTAGGCCCCTTCTAACTTTATGACCTATATATTTTAAAAATTAATACATATCCAAGTCTATCATCCACATATGAGAGAGAACAATTGATACTTATCTTTAATATCATAATTTAGTCATTCTTTATGGCTGAATAAAACTACATGGTGTATATGTTTGACATTTTCCTTATCCACTCATCTGTGGATGGGCACCTGGGTTGATTCCATAACATGGCCACTGTGAATAATGCTGCAATAAACATGTATGAGCAAGTATCTCTGTGGTATATTTAATTACATTCCTTTGGCTATATATCCAGCAGTGCTATGGCCAGAAGTTCTATTTTTAGTTTTTTGAGGAACCTCTATATTTGTTTCCATATTGGTTGCACAAATCTGCACTCCCACCAGCAGCATAGAAGTGTTCCTTTCTCCCCACATCATTAGCAACATTTGTTGTTGTTTTGTTGATAGCAGCCATTCCAACTAGGTGAAATGATATCTCAGTGTCATTTTGACGTGCATTTATTTGGTGGCTAGGGATATTGAATATTTTTGATTGTTGAACATTTGTATTTCTTCTATTGAGAAGTCTCTGTTCAGTCATTTTGCCTATTTTTTGGTTGGATACTTTGCTTTTTTGGTGTTTAGTTTTTTGAACTCCTTATATATTCTAGATATTCTAGACATTCTCCTGTTTGATATATAGCTTGCAAAGATTGTCCCCCATTTTGTCTGCTGTCTTTTCACTGGTAATTGTGTCCTTTACTGTGCAAAACCTTTTTCATTTAATTCAATCCCATTTGTCAATTCTGCACTTTTGGAGTCCTATTCATAAAGTCTTTTTCTATGCCTAAGTCTTGAAGTGTTTCCCTTTATCAGTTGCGAAGTTTCAGATCCTACACTAAGGTCTTTGATCCATTTTGAACTGATTTTTGTACAAAGTGAGAGAGACAGGGATCTAATTTCAGTCCTCTGCATGAGGATATACAATTCTCAGAGCACTATTTGTTGAAGAGGGTGTCATTTCTCCAACTTATATTTTTGGCACATTTATCAAATATCAGGTGGCTGTAGCTGCATGTGCTTATTTCTGAATCCTCTGTTCTGCTCTAATGGTTTACATGTCTGTTGTTGTGTCAGTACCATGCAATTTTGTTACTATAGCTTTTTACTATAATTTGAAATAAAGGAATGTGATGTCCCCTGCATTGTTTCTTTCAACTCAGGATTGCTTTAGTGATTCAGTATTTTTTGTGCTTAGGATATAAGTTTTAGGATTGTTTTCACTATGTCTGTTAAGAATGTCATTGGGATTTTGAAATGGATTGCAATAAATCTGTAGATTGCCTTTGGTAATATAGCTATTTTCACAATATTAATTCTTCTAATCCATGAACATGGGAAATCTTTTCAACCTCTAATGTCTTCTTTAATTTCTTTCTTTAGTGTTTTAATGTTTTCATTGTAGAAGTCTTTCAGCTCCTAGGTTAAATTTATTCCCAGGTATTTTATTTGTTTGAAGTTATTGTGAATGGGACTATTTTCCTATTTACTTTCTCTGCTTGGTTGTTATTGGCATAAAGAAAACCTACTGATTTTTGCATGCTAATTCTGTATCTTGCTAATTTGCTGAAGGTGTTTGTCACTAAGAGTTCTCTGGTGGTGTATTTAGGGTCTTTTATGTATAGGATCTTATCATCTGCAAATAAGGATCATTTGACTCCTTCATTTCCTATTTGAAACTCTTTTATTTATTTCTCCTATCTTACTCCTATGGCTAGTTGTTCAATTACTACATTGCATAGCAATGGAGACAGTGGAAGCTCTTGTCTCGTTCCTGATTTTAGAGGAAATGCTTTCAGTTTTTACCCATTTAGTATGATATTGGCTATAGGTTTTTCATATATTGCCTTTATTATGTTGATTACATTTATTGTCTTTTATATGTTGAACCAGACTTGCATCTCTGGAATGAAGCCAACATGATCATAGTGTATGATCCTTTTAATGTGTTGTTGGAGTTGATTTGCATGTATTTTATTCAGAATTTTTGCATCTAGTTTCACCAGGAGAATGTCTGTAGTTTTCCTTTTTTGAGAGAGGTTTTCTTTTGAAATCATAGTTTCTAGTGGTTCTCTCAGAAAGGAAGACAACGATAACAGGTACAATATCTGACAGAACTCGATTTAGAAATGCACTTCAAAATCACAAATCAAACTTCTCCACCTCCAATGCTTATAGCACAAGGAATGGCAACAATGATATAGAGTAAGCTATATAGTTACAAAATATTTAGGATGATGTTATAAATAGTATTTGCCTGAAGTAAGAAGGGGGGAGCAGAGAAGGAGGAGGTAGATGGATACCTCAAGTGATGTAAAAGAAAGTGAAAAGAAGACCTAAAAAAGAAATGAATGTTTAAAAAGGGGATAAAGGAGCTAAAGGTTAAAAAACTTGAATTATAAAAAGATATGTAAACAGAATTAGGTAAGCGTAAGCAGAACAATAAGAAGTAGTAAAACAAAAAGACTTAATAGAAAAAGAGATACACTCATGCATAAAAAGATAAAAAATTAAAAAAAAACTTTTCAGAAAAAAAGGGAAATGAGGAAATGAAAATTAACAATGAAAAATTAGATGACTACCTAATGGCTCACGAGGCGGAGGCAGGAGGATTGCAAGTTCCAGACCAGAGGCAGTCTGTGTAACTTAGGGACACCCTGTCTCAAAAAGTAAAAAAATGGGCTGAGAGTGCAGCTCAGTGGTCTAGCACTTGCAGAGCATGCAAGCGCAAGGCCCTGGGTTCAACCCCAGTACCAGTAAAAAAAATTAGATGATTAAAAAAGCCAGACACCAACTCATCGACTTGCTCCCTTGTAACTCCAGTATTTCTGGAAGCTGAGGAGAGAGGATGGTGATCCCCAGGCCAGAGGCAGCCTGCATAATTCAATGTGATCACATCTCCAAGCAAAAATAAGAAAAACTCTGGAGGTACTACACCATGGCACAGCACTTACCCTATGTTAAACCCTAGATTCAATCCCTAGCATATTAGGAAGAAAAAGAAGAAGAAAAAGTACTATAGGAGCTTTTTTCTGTGGCCTCTAAAATTTGAGGTTGTTAGGTGGAAGTGGTGGTTAATTGAGGACGGAGTCATTTTTATCTGATCATGACTCAGATATGGCAGTCTTTGTAGTTCCTCTGAGGAGATTGAGGAGTCTCCTCTCCCCAGGGGGTATGGTTTCCTGCTAAGCAGCTTTCTCAAGGCTCTTACTGCCTGAACCTCTCAGCATGTCACCAGCCTATCTAACCCCATCACTGAAACTATATGCTATAGCTGTGTAGCACACTGGGTCTGTGGTAGGTTATTTCCAGGCTCTCCATGGGTGATAATTCTTTATTTTCAGTCCCTCTTGGTAGCTCTCACACAATAAATCCCCTCCCCAAATGGCACAAGGTCATAGACCTCTGAGACAGAGTGTAGGAAAGAGAGTCTCTTCTCCAATATTGAATCCCCCAGTCAGGAAGAGTCATTATCTCACCCAATCCATGGAAGAGTTCAAGGACTTTGATGAGTGTAGGCTTTTCCTGTGGGACTGCCAGTCTGATGGCCCAGGCTGTGTGGCTTACCTTTTTGGATGAATGCTCCTTTTCCCCTCCCCCTATGGAAGCTAAAGCTAGAGATTGTGTCCTGCTAAGCCGCTGTTGCTGTTTAGCTCAGTTCTGCAACCTGTGTCCATCTCACAATCTCCTGTATGGTTTCTCTCCATCTCCAGACTGTCTTTCTTTGCAAAAGAGAGTCTTTGCCTTTTTCCACTGTTGACATTCTCCTTTGATGACAAAAGGTTTTAATTTTCATGAAATCTAATTGGTCTTTTTAAAATTTTTGTTTTCTGTGCCATATTCAAGAAATAAGTACAAATCCAACATTGTGAATCATTTTCTCTATGTTTTCTACTAGGACTTTTATTCTCTTAAGTCTTACATTTAGATCTTTCATCCATTTTGAGATCATTATTGTATAAGCTGTTAAAGTTCCAACTGTTTGAATATGCATATTCAATTTGCCAGAACCATTTCTTAGAAAACTGTTTTTCCCCATTGACTTTATTTGTTTCCTTCTCAAAAATTATTTGGCCATATCTCTAAGGTTGTACTTATGGACTTTCTATTCTACTCCATTGATGTACATGTCTTTGTTTATGCCTGTACCATAAAGTACCTTTGGTTGTTATAGATTTTTAGGAAATTTCAAAATCAATTTAAGTGTTCCTGGTTTGTCATTTTCCAGGAATACCTTGGCTATTTGTTTTCTCCTGAAATTACATATGAATTTTAAGGCATATTTTTCTATTTCTCTAGAACAAAAATACCATTGGAATTTTGATAGGGATTACATTAAATCTACAAATTTTTGAGTACCATTGACATCTTAATAATATGAAGTCTTCCAATACAGAAACATAATATGTCTTTCCACTTATGTCTTCTTTAATCTTTTTCAGAAACTCTTTGTAGTTTGCAACCTCATTTTACTCATTGATTTACTCTTTTGTATTTCACACATATTTAATCATAGAAGGTAAAGAGTTTCATTATTACATCTCCACACATTTGTATTTTATTTTATTTTATTTTTTTGATGCTATGGTAAAGGGAATTGTTTTATTAATTTCCTTTTCAGATCATTCATTCTTAGTGTATAAAAATCATACTGATTTTGTGTACTCAATTCATTATCCTACTACTTTGAATACCCCAGACATGTATATTGAATATTATCCTACTATTTGAATATTCCAGACATGTATGAATTAATTTATTAATTTATTAATTAAGAAGTTTTTGCAGAATTTGTAGGGTTTTCTGCAAATAAGATCTTGTTCTTGAGGACAGAGATAATTTTACTGCTTTTTCAATTTGAATGACTTTGATTTCTTTTTCTTAGCCAATTGACCAGGCTACAACTTCTAGTACTATGTCAAAACCAGGCAATATTGCCATATTCCTGTTTTTAGAGGAATTGCTATCAATCTTTCATCATTGAAAATGATGTTCACTCTGGAGTTTTCTTATATGCCTTTTATTGTGTTGAGATAATTATCTTCTATTCCTAGTTTGTACAGTGTTTTTATTATGAAAGGGTATTAGGTTTTGTCAAATGCTTTTTCTGTACCAATGCTGATGATTTTCTTCTTTGTTCTGTTAATATGGTGTATTACATTAGTTTTTGTATGTTCAGCTATCTTTTCAAATAGAAATCCATTCTAGGAATAAATCTCATTTCTATCATTGTTTATAACCCTTTCCATTTCCTGATGAATTTGGATTGTTAGTATTTTGTAGAAGATCTTTGCATCAATATTCATAAGGGATATTAGTCTGTAGATTTTGGGGTATCTTTGCCTTCAGTATTAAAGTAATACTGACCTCATAGAATTACTTAGGAAGTGTTAGCTCTACTTCAACTTTCTGAAAATATTTGAGAGGGAAAATGTTAGTTCGTCTTTAAAGCTTTGGTATAATTCACTCATCAATCTATGAGGTCTAGAACTTTTCTTTGTTAGGAGATTTTTGATTACCAATTTAATCTCTTTACTGGTGATAGTTCTGTTCAGATTATCTACTTATTTGTGATTTGGCTTTGATGGGCTTTATGGTTTTAGGAATTTGTTCAGTTACTATGTTACTCAATTTTTTGGTGCACAATTGTTCGTGGGAATGTATATTATGCATTTTATTTCTATAACAGTAGTAATGTCTCCACTTTCATTTCTTATTTTAGTAATTTGCGTCTCCTCGATCTCCTCCTCTCTTCATGCAGCTAAATGTTTGACAATTTTATTAATCTTTTCATTGACTTTTATTTTTTTCTATTCTGTTTTGTTTCTCTGCTCTAATCACCACCACCTCCTCCTCCTTCTTCTCCTCTTCTTCTTTTGCTTCTTCTCCCTCTTCTTCATGTTATAAAGTTAAAGTGTTGAAATAAGATTTCTCTTTCTTTAAAAAGTTTCTATAAATTTTTCATTCCTTGTATTTTATTCTTCAAGTCTTTCCGAAACATCATCTATGAATTTCATCATTTGGGGTTTTTTTTCTACTCAATTCAATTTATAGTCTTCTATGATAGTGGTTCCCAACCCTTTCAGCACCAGGGACTGACTTTGTGGGAGATAGTTTTTCCACAGACAAGAGGTGAGCTAATATTGGGGAGTGGATGTAAATACAAATGAAGCTCCAATCACCCACTGCTCACTTCCTGCTGCACATCCTGCTTCCTCATAAGCCACAGATTGGTACTCATCCGTGGCCAGTCCAGAGATTGGTGCTCATCCGTGGCCAGTGAGTTGGAGGCTGAACTTCTAGGAAGTTCACTTTGGGTAAATTACCTTCTTGTCCATAGGGAGGTGTTGAACTTTGTTGATCTTTATTAGAGGAGATCTCAGAAGAGACCATATCTATAGTACCCTGCCTACTCAGGCAATCTGGCCTGCTGCAATGTCTGAGCTAGTCCTTTCAAGTCATGATTTTGTTGTGCCTTTCCTCTAGCCTCAGTGTTTTCTAGTTGCATCAAAACTACTTGATACAGGTGGAGTTGTTACTGTAACTAGCTCCTGGTCACTTTTTTGAATATCTCAGACATGTATGACTCCCTTCAAAAAAGACAACACTACTTCTCACTGTGGATATTTCTCCCACTGCCTGAAGAAACCAAGTAACATCATAGAGAAGTGAGGGAGAGTTGACACCATTGTAATAAATTTGGCCAGTGAAAGACCAGCAATAGGAAGGTACCTGACATAAATGCTATCATCTTTCTTACCAAGAAGAGCATTATGAAAAAAAAAAAAAAAACTTTTCCACATCATTTTACTACAGATATCAGTATGATGGAACAACCAACTAGGCTTTCTTTGGAAGCTGTAGTCACCCGCACAATGTTTCATTTTGTATTTGTTTAGGTTCCTTGTTCTTTTCCTTCATCTCTGTTTCCTTGAGGTTACAATTTCCTAATAAAAGCATATGAGGTTTCCCTCTGGATTTGGGGAATGTGGTCCTAAGGCACCAGTGTACATATAAAGGGGACAAGAAAAGTCACACTGAAAATATATCTTAAATTGCCATAATTCATACCTTCCACTTTTAAGCATATTTATGTCTACAAATAATAATGCTCAATGATAGGGTTACATTAAATACAAATGACCTTTGTGAAGTGTGATACTTCAAAAAGAATATAAAGCAACTTAAACCTAATTTCAGCAGCATTAGTGTTTCCCTTATAACTTGTAAAATTAGTTCAAGATTCTAGAAGTACAGGTTGAAATTTATTTTTGGAATGAGGTCTACAAACATAATACTAACAAGGAAAAGTCATGATAGCTTTTAGAAACCAAGTCAATCCCACTCTTACAAGTGGTGTGGCCAGGATGTCTCTCCAGTGTATGTCCAATCAAATGCAGAAATGCAGAGGAAATACCCCTAAGTAGAACTATGGAATGCTCAAAGATATGGGTTCTAAGTAGCTGAAGATAGTAAATAAAAATAAGGATGTAAAAGGAAAGGGGAAAAGCAAGCAAACAAACCTACCTCTATGTCATGGAATTAAAACCCTTTAAAATATATGGGTTTAGTCATTTGAGCTAGAAATTAGCAATGTGGTCTGGGGATATATAGCAAGCTAGGTTTTCTGATTTTATGTGCTAGATTAAATCCTTTACAGTTGAGGTATTTGTATAACCAATAAACAACCTTCCTTTACTATTTATGGGTAAGTCTTGATCAGTTTTCAGCTTTTCTCTCATTCATAGTACTTCTAGGTTACTTTTATCCCTACAATTGAAGTTTGTAAAATCTCAATTTTATTTTCAGAAGTCCCCCAATTTCTCACTTAATTCCTCCTACCCACTATACCTTTATTTCCTGTCCTTGAATTATTGACATTCATCTGTAGTTTTATTTTGTAAACCATAGGAGGATGGCAGTGATGAGATTTCAAACAAGCATACAGCTGCTTCTAGGATTCAATCTAGTATTATGAATGAATGATGATGTCATCAAAGAAATAATATTCTGATTGCATTTGTTGGGCTACAAAATGTCTCCATGGGACTTTGAGTAAAATATTTTTAGCATATCATTAATTTGGCATAAGCAGTAGATTCTTATCCAGGGATTAAATTCAATTGGTAGTACCATCAAACACTTTCTTCTTGTCATACAAATTTGGCTGCTATGTTCTCTAAGAGCTGTTCCAAAAAGGTAGACTGCTAAATATTATAATGAGATGATGAATTTTTTTCTTTTTCTCTTTGATTTCAGTACTGGTGGTTGGACTCAGGACCCTGTGTATGCTAGGCAAGTGTCTTACCACTAAACCAGACTCTTAGCCCCTTTTTAATTTTTTATTTTAATGCAGGGTCTCACTAAGTTGTGTAGGCTGCCTCTTGCCTTGAACTCATGATCCTCTTGCTTCAGCCTCCAGAGTCTCTGGGATTATAAGTGTATGCCACAGTATACAGCTTTTGTTAGATGTAGGAACTATTGAGCATTTTTGGTTTAATATTTGATGGTGGATTTGAGCCTTTTGTATCTTCTGTTATTTTAGGGTCAGAATAAAGACTTCCTCTTTTTCAAGAATAGTATGTTAGTAGCTTATTTAAAAACAATTTCAAAACACTATTTCAAAAGATATTTGCATTAGAACCTCAAGTAGCTCCTTTAAAATATAGTTTGATGAATAAAATGTAATGCATAATAGGTCCAATATGGACAAAATTTTCCATGTAATACATGAAATATTAAAATTTAAGAGTAAATAAAAGCACAACAATGTCAACTCCATCCTTTTTAGAAATTATGTTATGATTTAGACTATGTCCAAATCATTGCTGGATTCTGTTTTTATAACTTTAAGAAATTCTCAGAGTGGGCCATTGTGAGAAATCTGCAGTCAATACTTGATTAGTTGTTTTTTTTACAAAGAACTCAAAGAAGTCCAATGAGTTTTTAATCTAATGACATAAAATATTCAACTGATCTTATTTTTCTAAGAGAAAGTCTGGTCTTGAAACAACAAAACAAAATGTTCTGAGAACCAAAACAGATTTCTACATTTGGAAAATATCCATTTAAATGAGAAGGCATGATATGGACATTAATGATTATAAAATAAAGAAAAATAAAACAAAATCATAGTTCATTTGTTTACATTTGTTCTCTGTGTATCCTTTATATCACATTGCTATTTTGGGTGACATTAGAGTCAAGGATGCAATATTTATAGGAAGATGCTACTCTAGTGATAACATTACAAAAAGCCTTGACAACAATCTGAGATACAGCAGAGGAGACATAAGAGAAGTATTTTTATAATGTTTAAAATTATACTAAATTAAAAAAAAATCCTGCTGGGCTTTGTGTTTTAAGTAGCATGGCTTGTTGTAACTGATCATACATCAGGTTCTGGTAATTTATTATAAGGAATGAAGAGCATGTTGACAAATAATATTTATATCTGGAAGGTATTTATGGCTTTTTTTGTTTATGTGTATGGTACTATGACACTAAACCCAGGGCCTCACGTATAATTTGCAAGTGATCTCCCACTGAACTGAACCCTCAGCCTATTTTTTATTTTGTAAATTGAGACAGGGTCTCCTAAGTTACACAATGGCCTTTGTCCTTGAACCTGCAATACTCCTGCTTCCACCTCTCCTGTTTCTGGGATTAGAGGTGGGCACCACCATGCCAGGATGTGTGGCCAATTTTATGTAATTTCATAACTAAAATTGTTTAACAATTGATTCTAGTCTACAAATAAATGAAAATAAAATGTGAACTGTATATAAAAATAATTATTCAAAGCATTGTTATAGTTGTTATGTGCCTTTGAGTTGAGTCTCACTCATAGTGACCCTGTGTAGAACAGAATGAAACACTCCTTAACACACTGTTCCATACACACAATCTTTTTTTCATGTTTAAGCCCTTTGTTCCAGCCACTGTATCAGTCCTTCTAATTGAGGATCTTCCTTATTTTCATTGGCCTGCTGTTATTCCAGACATGACTTCCTTCTCCATGGATTGGGCCCTCCTGACTACATGTCCAAAATACGTGAGACACAGTCTAGCCATTCTTGCTTCTAAGAAACACTCTGGTTGCAGTTCCTCTAGGGCACTTCTGTTGGATCTTTTGGCAGTCCTTGGTATATTCAATATTCATCTCCAACACCATAATTCAAAAGCATCAATATTTCTTCTGTCTCTCTTGTTCACTGTCCAGTTATCACAAGCAAAAGATGCAACAGAAAATATCATGGCATGAGCCAGGTACATCTTTGTCTATAATGTGATATCTTTACTTTTTGACACTTTAAAGAGGATTTGCAACTGCTTTCTCTAATGTAATGTGTCATTTGATTTCTTGACTGATGCTTCCATGGGTGTTGAATGTAGAACCAAGTAAAACAAAAATTTGGACAACCTGTCTTTTCTCTATCATGAAGTTGTTTACTTCATTCAATTTTAAGGATTTTTGTTTTCTTGAGGTGCAATCCATACTGAAGGCTGTGATCTGTGATCTTCATCATTAAATAATTAAATATTCTTCACTTTCAGCAAGAAAAGTTGTATTATCTGCATAATCATGTTTTAATGAGTCTTCCTTCAATCATGATGCCACATTCTTCCTCATAACCTCTAGCTTCTTGGATTATTTGCTCAGCATAGAGATAGAAGAGGTATGCTAAAAGGATATAGCCCTGACACACAGCTTTTCTGACTTTAAACCAAGCAATGTTTCCTTGTTCTGTTTGAAAAACTTCCTCCTGATCTGTGTACAGATTGCTCATAAGTACAATTAAGTGCTCTAGTATTCTCATTCTTAGCAATATTGTTCATACTTTATTGTGATCCCCACACTCAAATGCCTTTGCAAAGTCAATAAAATATAGATAGATATTTATATGGTATTCTCTACTTTGGGGCAATACTTGATGTAAGCAATGATGTCCCTGGTTCCACACCCTTTTCTGAACCCAGCTTGACTTTCCAGCAATTCCTTGTCATTAGACTGCTGCAGTTGCTTTTGAATGATCTTTAACAAAATTTTACTTATGTTAGACACTAATGATATTTTTAGGTAATTTCTTCACTGAGTTTGATAGCTTTTCTCAGGAAGAGTCAGAAATATGGGATGGTTCAAAGCAATTGGCCAGGTAATTGCTGCATTTGTTTGTTGAAAAAATTCAATTGATATTCCATCAATTCATGGAATCTTGTGTTTTGCCAATGCCTTCAATGAAGCTTCCACTTTTTTCTTCAGTACCATTGGTTCCTGATCATATGCAACCTCTTGAAATAGTTGAATATCCACCAATTCTTTTTGTTATAGCTCTGTGTATTCCTTCCATTTTCTTTTGATGTTTCTTGTGCTATTTGATCTTTTCCCTGTAGAACCCTTCACTATTGATATTCAAGGCTTTAACTTTTTCTTCAACTCTTTAAGATTGAGAAAAACAGAACATGTTCTTCCCTTTTGGTTTTTTATCTCAAGCTTTTTTGCACATGTCATTATAATATTTGATTATGTCTGCTTGGGCTGCCCTTTGAAATCTTCCATTTAGTTCTTTAACTTCATTATGTCTTCCTTTTACTTTAGCTACTTTACATTCAAAGGCAAGTTTCAAAGTTTCTTTCAACATGTAATTTCATCTTTTCTTTTTTTGTCATCTTTTTAATAACCTTTTGCATCCTCATGAATGATATATTTGATGTCACTCCTCAACTTATCTTCAATTGTTAGTGTCTAATGCATCAAAAGTGTTCTTGAAGTGGTCTCTGAACTCAGGTGGTATTACACAAGGTCATACTTTGTTGCTTGTGCACTAGTTCTAATTTTCTTCAGTTTCAACTTGTACATATGAGCAGTTGGTGGTTGGATCCATAATCAGCAGCTGGTCTTTTTCTGAATTATGATACTGAGGTTTTCCAATTTCTTTCCACAAATGTGGTCAATTTGGTTCTTGTATGTTCCATCTGATGAACTCCATGTGGATGTTGTTGTTAGGTGCTGTTCAGTTGGATCCAACTCATAGTGACCCTCTGTATAGCAGAATGAAGCATTCCCTGATTCTGTGCAAGGCACACTATCTTATTTATGTTTAAGCCTATTGTTGCAGACATTGTCTCAATCCATCTAGTGGAGGGTTTTTCTCTTTTCCACTGACCTCCACATTCCCAAACATGATGTCCTCTAGGAATTTGTCCCTCCAGACTACATGTCCAAAATATGTACAATGTAGTCTATCCATCCTTGCTCCCAAGGAGCACTTTGGTTACAGATCTAGGACAGATCTGTAGGTTCTTTTGACAGTCCATTTTATATTCAATATTAATGTGCAGCACCATAATTCAAAAGCATCAATTCTTCTCCTGTCTTCCTTGTTCAATGTACAGCTTTCACAACTACATGATGTGACTGAAAATACCATGGCATGAGTCAGGTGCACCTTCATCTTTAATGTAACATTTTTATTTTACAGTACTTTAAAGAGATCTTTTGCCACAGCTTTTCCCGAAGCAATGTGACTTTTGATTTCTTGATTGCTGCTTCCATGTGTGTTAATTGTAGAAACAAGAAAAGCAAAATCATGGTCAATCTCAATCTTTCTCCATTTATTGTGAAGTTGCATACTGCCCCAGGTATATGGATTTTTGTTTTGTTGATATTGAGTCACAATCCATACTGAAGGGTGTGTTCTTTGATCTACATCAGTAAATGTTTCAAATCTTCTTCACTTTTAGCAAGCAGAGTTATGTTATCTGCATGATGCAGGTTGTTAATTAGTCTTCCGCTAATCTTGATGCCACATTCTTCTTCATAAAGTCCACCTTTTCAGATTATTTGCTTAACATAGAAATTGAAGTGATATGGTAAAAGGATACAGCCCTGATGAACACTTTTTTGGACTTTAAGCCAACCAGGGTTTCCTTTTTCTGTTCAAATGATGACTTCCTGGTCCATGTACAGATTCCTCATGATTACAACTAGGTGCTCTGGTATTCCCATCCTTCACAGTGTCATCCATAATTTGTTATGATCCACATAGTCAAATACCTTTACATAGCTGACAAAACATAGATAGAGATCTTTCTGATATTCTCTGCTTTCAGCTAATATCCATCTGACATCAGCAATGATGTCCCAGTTTCCCTGCCCTCTTCTGAATCTGGCTTCATTTTCTGGCAGTTCCCTGTCTATATATTGTTGAAGTTGCTTTTGAATGATCTTTAGTGAAGTTTTGCTTGTGTGTGATATAAAGGATATCATTCAATAGTTTCCACATTCATTTGGATCCCCTTTCTTGGGAATAGGCACAACTATGGATCTCTTCCAGTCACTTGGCTAGGTAGCTGTTTTCCAAATCTGTTTGCATAGACATGTTAACACCTTCAGTGCTGCATCTGTTTGTTGAAACATTTCTATTGGTATTCCATAAATTCCTGGAGCCTTTTATGTTGTCACTTCCTTCAAGGCAGCTTCTACTTTGTCCTTCAATATTATTGGTTCCTCGTCATATGCAATCTCTTGAAACAGTTGGTCACTCACCAATTCTTTGTTGTATAATAACTTGTGTATTCCTTCCATCTTCTTTTGATGTTTCCTGCATCATTTAATATTTTCCTTGTAGAATCTTTCACTATTGCCACTCAAGGCTTGAATTTTTTTTTCAATTCCTTAAACTTGAGAAAAATAGAGTGTGTCCTTTACTTTTGGTTTTCTGTCTCCAACTCTTTGCACATGTCATTAAAATATTTGATTTTGTCTTCTCGAGCTGCCTTTTGAAATCTTCTGTTTAGTTCCTTAACTTCATCATGTCTTCCTTTTACTTTAGCTGCTTGACCTTCAAGGGCATGTTTTAGAGTGTCTTTTGAGATGTAATTTAGTCATTTATTTTGTCTTTTTATTAACCTTGTCTTTTTATAACCTTGTCTTTTTAATAACCTTTTGCTTTCTTCATGAATGATATCTTTGATGTCCTGCCACAACTCATCTGGTCTTCTATCATTTGTGTCTAATGCATTAAACTTGTTTTTGAGAGGGTCTCTGAACTCAGGTGAGATATACTCCAGGTCATACCTTGGCTCATGTACACTTGTTCTAATTTTCTTCAGTTTCAGTTTGAACTTGCATATGAGCAAGTGATGGCCTGGTCCACAATCAGCACCTGGTCTCATTCTGACATATGATATGGATTTTTCCATCATTTCTTTCCAGAAATGTTTTCAGTTTGGTTCCTGTATGCTCCATCTGGTGAAGTCCATGTGTATAGTCACTGCTTATGCTGGTTAAAAAATATATATTTGGCATGAAAAGGTCATTGGTCTGTCAAAATTCTATCATGGAACATCCAGCATCATTTCTAGTATCAAGGCCATACTTTCCAAATTCTGAGACTTCTTTGTTTCCAACTTTTGCATTCCAGTCACCAGTAATTATCAATGCATCTTGATTGCATGTTCAATCAACCTCAGACTGCAGAAGCTCTAAAAATCTTCCCTTTCTTCATTTGTGGCCTTAATATTGGATGTGTAAATTTGAATAACAGTCATAATAACTGGCCTTCCTTATAGGAATATTTATATTATTCTATCAATGACAACATTGTACTTTAAGGCAGATATTGAGATGTCCTTTTTGATGATAAATACAGCCCCATTTTTCTTTAAGTTTTCATTCCTAACATAGTAGACCATATGATTATCTGTTTCAAAATGGCCAATACCAGTCCATTTTAGTTCACTGATGCCTAGAATGTCAATGTTTCTGCATTCCCTTACACTTTTGATGATTTATAATTTTTCTAGTTTCATACCATGTACATTCCACATTCAAATCATTAGTGGATGTTTGCACTTGTTCTTCTCATTTTGAGCCATGCCACATCAGCAAATGGAAGTATCTAGGTCTTTACTCCATTCCTGTTATTAAATTCAACTCTACTTCGAGGAGGCAACTCTTCCTCAGTGGTCTTTCAATCTGAAGGGCTTATCTTTTAGCAGTATATCTGACAGTGTTTATCTGCTAATGGTTAATTATTCAGGAGTGGGCTGCTGGGTCCTTCTCCTTAGTCTATCTTAGTCTGGAAGCTCAACTGAAACCTGTCCACAGTGGGTAATCCTGCTGGTATCTGAAATACTGGTGGCACAGCTTTCACCATCACAGCACCACACAAGCCCCAGTATGGTGAGCTGAAAGACAAATGGGAGAATTTAAGGTATTAGTCTCCTGGAAAACAGTAAGAATAACCACAATTACACTAAATAAGCACAAACACACACATTCACACACAATATCCAAAGCTACATTCATCCAATCTACTTGGGCATTTTTATGAATAAGATTTGCAATAGGCTGTTGTTATGTAAGGTTTTATTTTTATTAATTCTCTTTTATTTTATAGCAGCTTTATTGAGATATGTTTCTCATAGTAGTAACTGCTATTCTTAAAGTGTATCATTTATCAGTTTTTACTTTGGTCACACATATGTGCAATCATCAAGTGTTATTTTCATTGTCTTAAAAAGAAATCCTCTACTATTTTGGTTTCATCTCCTATTGTTCATCCCATTTATCACCCATAAGGAAACACTAATCTACTTTTTCTCTCTCTTCATCTATCTATCTATCTATCTATCATCTATCTATCTATCATCTATCTATCTATGTACACACATAAATTTTGTTATTCTGAATGTTTATATTGATGGAATCATATATGTGATCTTCTGTGACTAGATTCTTTCAATTAGAGTAATTTTTCAAGAAGAATACAACATTACTTCATTCCTTTTTATGACCAAATAATGTTCTACTGTACTAGAAGAAGTGCAGCTAGAGTGCTCCTTGGGAGCAATGATGGCTAGAATGCATCCTACATATTTTGGACTTGTTTTCAGGAAAGACTAATCCCTGGAGAAAGATATCATATTTGGGACAGTGGTGAGTCAATGGAAAAAATGAAGACCCTCAGCTGGAAAAAAACACACAGTGCCAAGTACAATAAGATTAAGCCTTTAAAAAAATAATAGGCCTGGCACATAATCAGGGAGTATTTCAGGCTGTTGTACACAAGGTTGCTATGAGTTGGACCCAACTCAACAGCACCTAACAACAACAGTGTTCCACTTTATGGATATACTATATTGTTTATCCATTTATCAATTGTTGAACATCTGGATTGTTTCTACCTTTTAGCTATTATGAATAATGCTACTAAGAGCATCAGAATAGAAATAGTTGTGTCAATATTTGTTTTCACTTTTTTACTGTCTAAATCTTCTTAAACTCATAATTTTTGTGGGAAATAGAGAAAATCTCTCATGTGAAGCTTTTGTGCATGAAAACAAAGTGTTTAATTACATCAATTTCCTATCTAGAAACTATTATTAATAGGTCAATATTTAAACTTTATTTGTAACAGTTATGATATTTGTTGTCACCCTCCCTCTCAAAATATTCTCTGCCAGGATTTCTAGATGCTCCTACTCACATTTTCATGATATGAAAAGGAAATTTCACTTGGTGAAATATTTCTATCTTTTCTGCTTAAGGGATTCATGTTTCACTTAAAATTAATTCTAAGGGAATCCAAAGACATGAAGAAAAAGGGAAAACAGTACCAAAATAAAAATTTGACACGTGATATTTTGATCTCTCTAAGTTAATCTTGTTTGCTTTTGAGTTTTATTATTTGGAGAAGCTCAATGTAAAATAGAAAGATGCTCATAAATTTTTGGTGAAATCTAATGCCAAATTTAAATCATACTTAACTCCATTTTTTGCCTGGACAGTTATGTCATTTCGTGTATGCATGACTCTCAACATTAAAGATTTTTGGTAATAAATCTGTTGTTGTTGTTGTTCTTGTTAGGTGCCGTTGAGTCGGTATCTGACTCATAGCGACCCTTATAGGGTTTTCAATAGCTGACTGTTTCGGGATTGCCTTGGGAGTGGATTGCCAGTTCCTTCTCCCATTTTTGCGGTGCTGGGAATTGAACCTGGGACCTCAGAGACTGCAGCGCAGCGCTCTACCCACTGAGCTAAATCCCAGCCAATAAATCTGTTAGATGTTCAATTTAATTGAAGTAATTGTAAATTCTTTGTTTAAATTAAAAGGCAGAATTTGGCCTTTAGTGTGTAATTAGTATTTACTTAACATACTAGAAGTTATAATTAGAATCCAAGCTAGAATGAGATAATATGAATTGTGAGTACTGACCACCACAGCAGCAGAGAAAATTTAAAATAAAGCAAAAGAAAACTCAAAGAATGTTTTAACCAGGAGTACAAATGTATTCTAATGGGATGTGGTGGAGAAGTGGTGGTGTATCTGAAATTTCTATTCATATATACTATTATATTTCATATTTTTCATAACTTTCACTTTGTATTATTTATCAGAATGAAGTACTGAGTGTTTATATTTCAAAGATTTTGTACCAATGTTGTTGTGGTTAGGTGCCCTCCTGTCAGGTCTGACTCATAGTGACCCTATGTTCAACAGAACACACTATGTCAGTACTTCTCTGCTATTGATAGGGTTTCAATGGCAGATTGTTTTCAGGATTTTTTGGGGGAGTGGACTGCCAGGTCCTTCTTCTGCTTTTGTGGTGCTGGGGGTGAACTTGGGCCTTAGAGAGCACATACCAGCACTCTACCAACTGAATTGAACTCCCACCCCTTATACCAATAGAGCAATAATTGTAGTATAAAAGTATAATCGTATTGCAAAATATAGTGACAATTACTAATCTTGAAAAACTAAGTGAAACTTATGTTTTAAAGCAACTTTTAATTATAAATTTTAGATGCTGAATAGAAAATTTTTCCCCTTGATTTGCTTAATTATCCAAACAATAATTATAAATTATATATAATGATGTAATAAATAGTATTAGCATAGTTTTATGTAATAAATAATCAACATAGATGTGAGAGTATGCTAAATTTAACATATAAATTTCTATGCCCACTATCATATTCTATACCCATTGTTCAGTATTATTTATGTTTTTGACTATCAGTAAATAAGTGCACAATGAGAAGTCAGGGAAAATAATAAGTATTTTTAGGCTCTTTTGCAATGAAAGCAGCAGAAAACATAGCATTTCTAGTATGAAATATTGTTTTGTTTTGGAAAGAAATATCAGTTGCTGTTGCCACATGTACAAATGCACAGACACAATTTTGAATATATCCCTATAAATACTCTGTTTATAATTTATGTGATAGAGAAGTATTAATTAATAAAATATCAAAGGAACTAATTGTTTCACATATTCAATTTAGTTGTGGAAAGGAAGACTAAACCTTAGTCAATTCTTTCTATGTACTGGATAATATTTATGTATGTTATCTATCTATTGACTCATATACATTACATTTAGTGATATCCATAACCCAATTTTTCCAGTTTACATATATGTATATTATTACATTTTTTCGTTCTGAGACAATGTCTCACTATGTAGTTCAGGCTGACCTTGAACTCTTGATCCTCCTTCCTATGCTTCTCAACTTCTGGCTGGGATTACTAACATGCTACTATACTCATTGTTTTACATATTTTTAATGTCAATCAAAATGTTCAGATTAAAGTGAATAGAACAGGTTGTGGTTATTGTTGCACACACTCAGAAAAGTTTCTAAAATCTTTGATTCATTTGAAATGAGTGATTTTTATGTATAAAATATACCTCAACATAATTGTTTAAAAAACTGAAATGGTAGAAATTATAATCATCATTTACACTTACATTGTGTTGTCATTTTCCAGGAACTGTTGTAAATACTGCTTATGGATTGCCTTATTAATTACTCAGAATAATTTGTAAAGTAAGTATTATTAATATGTACAGATGAGGAAAGTATTGGGTAAAATATTTATGCAAATTTCCCAATGTCACACAAATGCACAAATATATCTAAGAATATATAACTTTCCAAAATGTATGATCACTTGCCATGCATACAAGTTATTCCAAATAAATCATAACATTTCAATTCAGTTCAAAGCAATTTGTCAGTTTTTCTTAATAACATCTTTGAGTAGCTGTTTGTACAATGCCTATCACTCTGTTACCCCCATACTCTGTATATCCTGGTTTATGAAAGGAAATTTTCCTTCCTCTAAAAAGGCAATTCCAGTTGATGATTCAAATTGCTGCTAAAGGCTTCCTACCTGAGACTGGTAGTTTACGTTAATGGTGAAAATGCTTCCAATGTTTGTACTGCATATAAAATAAGTTCTGTTATTTCTGTTCAATTATATGCTTAGTGTTTAGGTGCTCTAATAAAAACGAGCTGTTGATATTTACAGCAAGTGTTAAATAATTCCATTATCTAATGAATAATTACACTAAACATGCTTTGTGGACAGTGGACTTTGTCACTATTTTCAGGAAGAAAAAGTCAAAGTAGAGAAAATAAGAAAATGGTTAAAAACAAGAAGATTAAGGAGAAAGAGAAGTGGAAAAAGAGAGGGAGGAGGAGAAGAAACCAAATATATTGCAAATAACAAAGGTTTGAAATTCTCTACTAAAGCTGGTATATATTTATACAGATAAAAAGTTGAGCTGGGATTCCTAACATTCATTAGCTCTAGAGACACAGGGTCATCATTTGTAAAGCAGGAATTCAAATAACTATCTGGTGGATTTGTTGTTAAGGTTAAGTAAACACTCCATTAGAAGCTAGGCAGAAAACATGTTCACTATCTTTTTCCTCATGATGAGGTAGGTTCATCTACCAGTTCCCATTTTCTCAGTTATTAAATAATACACAGTGCCGGCAAAAGTTTTAAACAGAAAAGATGACAAGGTGAAAGTCATTGGCATTCTTCTCAAGTTCTCTAATATGACCTGAAGTTATATTAAATGGTGAAGTGATGCAAGAAGGAAAGATTCTGAAACAATGGCAACCTTCTGAAGGACATGCATGCTTTTACCATTTATAAGGAAGGGGAAACATAGGAATAACATGATTGGTGAAATGAAACGGGTTCTGCACTTGACTAAATACAAGCAACCTTTTGCAAGTTATTTATGTATTTATGCCTCACTCAGTTTCTTTGTCCATGAAATTACACTTCTGTAAGTGTCCATCAGAGCCCTCACAATTTTATACCAATTTTTTTCAAAATTCAGAAATGTCTAAACATACATTAAATATTGATTATATGGAAACTCCATATAAGAAGACTAAAGATTGATTTATTCCAGGGTCATATGACCAAAAAACTTTTTCAATTATTTTATAGAAATTAAAGTTAGAATGTATATTAACAGTTTGGGGGAAAATGAGAATTATTTTATTGCATGTTCAGTTATGTAGCCCTTGTTGTATCACTGCCATGGCTTTAAATGGTTTCTGTGGGATAATTTATTAATTCTAATAAAACTCTACCCTGCAGCCTTACCATGTGGTTGGGTCTAGTTAGTACTTGGATGGGAGACCATCTGGGAACTCCAGGTGCTATAGGATTGGGAGAAGGACCTGGTAACCCACTCCCCAAAACACTCAGGCATTGAAAACCCTATGAATAGCAGGGAAGCACTGACAATAGTGTTTTTTCTATTGTACATAGGGTCGCTATCAGTCACACACTGAATCAATGGCACCTAAGAATAACAACAACAATAACACTCAATGAAGTATACAGTGCAATATCTTTGAGGAAATTGAGTGTGAGGCTGAGGTGCCTAGGTGCCGGGCACATGCCTCGCAGTCCATCCTGGATGTTCGGGTGGGCAGGGCCACCACACACACAGATACTAAACACAATTCACTGGGGACCCTCCGGTGAGGGGGGTGGACTCCTGTGGCCCTTGGGACTCCAGTGAATAGGGAGAAAGGGCACGTTTGGGGCACTTTTGCCTTCCAGGGACAAACACCTGTGTTTGTGGTCTCGGTAGTCATGAGGAGAGAGTTCTTGCTTTGTCAGTGATCAGATGGAGAGCAGGTTCTTTCCTTGTTGATGGCCATGGTAGGAGAGTGTTCTTTCCTCACCAAAGGTCCGGGTGTAGAGAGAGGGAAATCTGTTTCCTCATCTGTGGTCTGGGTGAGAATAGAGTCTTTCCTTGTTGGTGGTCGAAGGTCCAGGCAAAAAAGGGGTCTTTCCTTGCCAATGGTCTGGGTGAGAGAAAGGATCTTTCTTTGTTGGTGGTCAAAGATCCGGGCCAAAAGGAAAGGTCTTGCTTAGCTGATGGTCTAGGTGAAAAAGGGTCCAGCTGCTGCAATGCAGCTCCTTATATAGCTCGCCCACGGAGTGGCCTGAGCCAATCAGCTTTGAGTTCAATTGTCCAATCAGGTTCAGGGTATTTGTGAAGGGTTTTGTATTAAAGTCCAACCAAGTTACCTTCGTTTTCCCTAGATTTAGCCATTTTCCCCATTTTGGGGTTTTTGCCAATTTCCTCCCAATTTCTCCCTATACCTAGGTTCATCAGCTAATTGGTGAAGGAGCTATACTTCTGTCTAATGCTAGAGTCTGCCTTTTATCCACTAGGCTACTTCATTTTATCACCAGTGTTGCCAGGACTGGTAAATATTCAAGATAGAAATGAGGTCAGTTGGTGTTACTGCCCTCATGACATTCTATGGGCTTGAACTTTGGCTTAAGAAAGGAGAGTGTCTAATGTGACCTACATACTTATACATTGTTTGAAGTTATTGGCAATGACACAGGAAATTTCTTTGACAGATTGACAGCAAAAGTTCACTTTGCTGATAACATACTTAAATATTTAAAATAAAAAATCTCATGGTTTAGATTAGAATATGAAAAAAAGACTTTAAGGAAGAGATGCTTTGGTGTTTATAAAAGGAAAACAAAGAGGATTTAACAACAGAGGGTTACAAGAACATTTTTTTTACTCTTATGTTGCCCTAGAGAATTGCACACAAAAATTCCACAAACGTCATCCACATTTTTCACTGCTAAAAACCCATTAGATTATTAGTATGCTGTTACCAGAATCTCAGATTCTTAAAAATGAATTTGTTAATTTTCTCAGCTCTACTAATCTTAAATAATTACTACCTCTTTGGAAATTGTAAAGATTATTCAATAAATTGGTTAATTTCTTGATACTTCAATAAAGTAACAGCTTTAAGTGGGGCTAAGATATGTTTTGGTGTTATGCTTCACAAAACACTGATTTATTATGATTGATATCACAATCAAATTTCCATGTGTTTAATTGGCACAAGTAATCGATCCATTGGTGGACCACTAGCTCCGAATGGAAAAAAAATCTTGAACTAAATTGAAAATAATTTGAAATTGAACAATTCAATGTACAGTAGCAAGCTGGAGATATGTTTATAGCTCCTATTTACTGTGCCTGGAAAATTTGATTGTTAAAAATAGAACTTCAATATTCTTGTATTAAATTCTTAGATACACAAAGTAATTTGGTACAATAGGTGGCCAATAAAACAGCCCATTCATCTTGAAGTATCTCAACCACATTTAAATGTATGAACAAAAATTAATCTATTATTACTTATTTTGCAGATAAATATATTAAAACTTTCTGGAGATTTTTGAAATTTAAACCTATTTTTAATTGATAAACAAAAATATAAAGCTTATATTTATGGTGTACTATATGATGTTTTGATACATGTATACATTGTATAATTTAAATCAGATTAAATTTATCTGTCTCCTCAAATATTTGTCATTTACTTATGGAGAAAATCATCCATAATTCTTTTTTCCAGCTTTCTCCAGTAAGAATGGTAACTATCAAAAATAAAAGTGACAACTATAAGTGTAGACATGGAGAAAATGGAACACTTGTACACTGCTGGTGGGATTGTAAATTATTAAAGCCATTATGGAAGACAGTATGGACATTCTTCAAAAAATTAAAACTGCAACTCCTATATGATCCAGTAACCCCACTACTAGGTACATACCACAATGAAATGAAGTCAGTATGTCAAAGAGACATATGTACTCTCATTTTTACTGCAGTTCTAGTCATAATAACCAAGAAGTGGAAACAACCTAAGAATCAATGGATGAATGAAAAAGAAAATATGGAGTTTTTGTAAAGTAAGGTACATATTTATTATTATACAATCCAATACACCAGCCACATATATCTACCATCTTCTCCAGTGGTCTAAAAATCATTGATCATTCATAATCAATGCTATTTTAGTATCTATATAATTACTAATTTTACTAGTATTAATTTCTGATCTACGGGGTTATAATTTTGCTAGAGAATAAGTAAATATATTAGTTTATATATTTTTGTCATGTTGTTGTTGTTGTTATTAGGTGCCGTCGAGTCGGTATCCGACTCATAGCGACCCTCACAGGGTTTTCAATGGCTGTCATATGTGGTATCATAATCTTGATGTTTTTAATACTAAGAAAGAAAAAGTAAATATGGAGCCAATGAATAACAAAGGTGTCATTTCACAAATCATCAATAGAAGTTTTAAATTTTGTATATATTCTTCATTCACACATAATTGTACACAGTTATGGGGAAAATTGTGATGTATTTATACTTGTACACACTACACTATTAACTTGGTATAAGTGGCATACCCATGTTTTCTTTGATGTGAGAACATTTGGAATCTACTTTTGTAGGTTTTTTGAAATATATAGTACGTTATTGTTGATTATAGTCACCACATGGGACGACAGAACAGAACTTATTTCTCCTATGTAATTGTAGCATTGTACCTGTTGACCAACCTCTCCTTCATTCACTCTCCCATCCCATCCTCAGCCTCTGGTAACTACTAATATACCCTCAACTTCTCATCAACAGAAATTATTGATGTTCATTGAGTGAACACTCACAACTTCATTAAAAAGTTAACAATCATTTCTTGAACACATAATGACCAGGTATTATGCCAGACACTGGTATAAACAGAAGAAAAACACTCAACCATTAAGACATTCCCAGTTTACCATGGTAAAAGAGTAGTACTTTTCTTTATATTCATACTTAAATGTATATTCATTGTGGCAAGAGAAAATCAGTCCAGTACATGGAAAATTTATATCATTGTAGTCTCAGCTATTTTAGACACATTGGGGGTTGGGGATTTACCTTAGTGGTAGAGCATTTGCCTATCAAGTGCAAGGCCCTAGGTTTTATCCCCAGAACCAGGAAAAAAAAAAAGAAGAAGACACTAAAATATGATGGCCCAGCTTTAGGACCAAAGTTTTAGAACTCACTTTTTCTGTTTGGCAGGACAGCTATTACAAACTGCATTAGAATTGAGATTATCTACAAAAACAAAACAAAACAAAAAACAGGATTATGAGAGTTTTTGCTAGCTATATAGCCAAAGCTAATGAATATTAACTAAAAAACAAAGAATATATTAAAGTCTGTATCATGTTAGATTTTTAGTTCACTGGATAAGAAACTGACTAATAAACTTCAGATTTTAGTATATTTAATAAGACAACCATAAGCTGAATCTTCAAGTTTCTTCTACTTTAGAGGTACAACTATCAGATATATTTAATTTCATTAGAGAGCTAATTACATCTTTACAAAATTTCAATCAGAAAATTATACTTAGAAAACATGTACACATATCTTTGAATAGTATTGAAAATGGAAATGTTAAGATCTGCCATTTCAATATTTTAATGAAGTTTTCACACAGGGTAAAATATCAGGTAATTGTTGCATAATTGTGTTTTTAGTTCTTAAAAAATCTAATTATTAATGATCACATCAAATGAATGTTGGTATTTCCCCACTAAGTTACAAGCTTCTTTAAAAGACTATATTCTACTTTATATTTCCCCTTGTAACAAGTTAAGCACCAATAATAAAGTAGATGACTGTCCTGAACAATAATCGAATTGCCTGTCACATTTTCTTTGAAAACTACCTGCCTTTCCTTTAGTGTTCAGTTCCTGGCAGCCCTATTTCTTCCATGGCATAATTCCCCCTGCTCCAAGTGATCAATCAGTTCAGGGAAGGATATGTAACCAAAACTGGGATAATCAATATACTTATCTAGGATATTCATTGTTGTTGTTGTTGTTGTTAGGTGCCGTTGAGTCGAGTCCGACTCATAGCGACACTATGTACAGCAGACCGAAACACTTGCTGATTCTGTGCCAGGCAAAACATCTTATTTATGTTTAAGCCCATTGTTGCAGACACTGTGTTAATCCATCTGGTGGAGGATTTTCCTCTTTTCCGTTGACCTGCCACTCTTCCAAACATGATGTCCTTCTCCAGGGATTGTTCTCTCCTGACTACATGTCCGAAATATGTAAGACGCAGTTTGGCCATTTTTGCTTCCAAGGAGCACTCTGGTTGTACC
>VMDO01014654.1:16059-53876 GCA_007922755.1 Pedetes capensis | reverse complement strand
AAAAAAAAAATGGGAAGCTACAATATGGAAACCCATAAGTTCCATATTTACAGATCTTATGTTAAAAATTCATAATTCAGTATATTAAAAAACAGCAATCTGCTTCCCCCTGCTTTTCCACTATGTTTCCCTGCAAAAATGTATTTATACGAAGGGCTGCATGGGAAGTTTTGAACATAAATTTCACAAAGAAGTCACATTGCCTACAGAGATGTAAAACGTGTTCAAACCCAATATTCACTGAAACTGGGATGAAATAACATTAGAAATTTAGGCAGAAAAGCTAAAATACAAAAGGCAATTGCAAGTACTTGTGAGAGCATAATGAATGCACACATATCTGGAAATACCAGTTGTCCTAACTTATCTGGAGTTAGGTGTCTCTTAGGACATGGGACTTCAGAGCTGAAGTGGGGAACATCTTGAACAAACTCGGACAGTTATCCAACACATACGTTGTTGTTGTTGTTGTTGTTGTTGTTGTTGTTGTTAGGTGCCATCAAGTCGTGTTCGACTCATAGCGACCCTCATAGGGTTTTTAATGGCTGATTGTTTCGGGATTGCCTCGGGAGTGGATTGCCATGTCCTGCTCTAATTTTTGTGGTGCTGGGAATTGAACTTAGGACCTCAGAGACTACAGGACAGTTCCCTACTAACTGAGGTAAATCCCAGCCAACACATACTATGAAACTTAGTAATTTCATTCATAGGATACACCCAATAGAAATGTGTCCATATTCACAGAAAAAGGACAAGAATGCTTAGAACATCACTATTCATTATTGCTGTTGTTAGGTGATGTTGAGCTGAATATGACTCACAATGACCCTCTGTACAGGAGAAGGAAACCCTACCCAACTCTGCCATTTATATCATCTTTGTATGTTTGAGCATAATGTTGCAGGCACTATGTTTCTTCTCATTTTGAGTTGTGCCACATCAGCAAAAGGAGGTCCCAGGGACTTTAATCCATTCTCTTCATTAAAGTCAACTCAACTCTTAGGAGATAACTCTTCCCCCATCATCTTTTGATGCATGGCACCCTGGGGGGCTCATTTCCTGGCACTATATTTGACAGTGCTTCTCTTCAACTTGTAAGGTTTTCAATGGCTAATTGTTTTAGGAGTGGGATGCTGGGTCCTTCTCCCTAGTCAGTCTTAGTCTGGAAGCTCAGTTGAAACCCCTTGACCATGGGTGGCCCTGCTGGTATCCAACCTACTGGTGGCATAGCTTTCGGCATCACACAATACACAAGGCCCCCTAACACAACAGGCTGACAGACTCGTGGGGGATCACTAGGAATCACTATCCACAGCAGCCTCTAGTTGTGACAATCCAAATGTTCATCAACAGAGTGGGTGAATACATTTTGACATCTTCATATAATGGAAGGCTATAAAGCAGTAAGAAAAAAGGAGATGGATCTAGGCATGACTAAATGACCAATATCACAAGAGTGGTTGACTTTAGAAAGAAGATAGAGGGTAGGAGCCTGTGGGAACTTCTCAGGTATGAATAATGATCGATTTTTGATGTAGGCTTCTCATTTCTGTCTGATATCCATCGTGTCATATTGTCTTAGGTGGTGTTCTTATATTTCAACCCTGCTCCCTTCCTTTGCAGCTGAAGAAATAATGAAGTACATCCAGTGGAATCTTATAGAGATTATTAGAGAATTTTGTGCAAGTTGCCAGGAGAAACTTTTACAAGTGATTCTGTAGTGGATCCTATCAACACAGGGATATTCATAATCACTTGAACTCATAAGGCCATCACAGCCCATCCTATTTTATTTTTTAGCAATTTTATTGAAGGATAAATTCATTAGAGTTTTTGTGGGAAAACGGAGTACTTAGTCAATTTCTATTGAGCAATCTCAGGATAAAATCACATGGCTTTTGAGGTTTAGAGATTTTTTCCCTACTCCCAGAGCTTGCACAGCACTTAATTGGCACTTAACCTAATATAGAACATATCAAAAATTAAGGAGGCATTAATTAGGAACACAAAATGTGAACTAGCCTTAAAAAGTTAATTATCAAATTGGTATAGCTATCTGTCAGCAGACGCCCATAAGCATCCTGTTAAAACAGTCTCATTTTTTTTAATGTAATATGTTTCTTAGGACGTGATTACACATACAATATATGGTTGTAATTTTGAGCTAATTGCACAGTAGCTAGATTAACTTTTACATCATTACACTTTAATCAGTGTTTTTCATGATTAACGTTCATTTACATGTAAAGCTTCCATGTTCTCTCCTCCATTGTCTCTGCTCCTCCATTCATACCATGCACTGACTTAACCTATCAGGACCTCAAAGCTCTGAGAGGACAAAGCTCCCCCTTTTCTCACTGAAGGCACCATGGAAAGCCTCACAGGAAACCACGACAGTGATAGAATCTCTACCACGATGTAATGCTAATGACTGCAATTACCTTAATATACAGAAACGAGCCAGGTGAACACCTGTAATCCAGGGACTGGGGAAGCGGAGGCAGGAGGATCATAAGTTTGAGATTACAGGCAGCCTGTTTAGCTTAGAAAGACCCTATCTCAGGATAAAAAATAAATAAAAAATGATCTGGGATACAGCTTAGTCATATAGCACTTGCAAAATATGCACAAGGCCCTTGGTTCAGTCCCCCAGTACTGAAAAAATATATATGCCACATATATATATATATGTATATATATACATATATATGTATATATATATGTATATATATACATATATATACATATATATACACCAATTGTACCATATATATATTGTACCCTCTATCTTCTTTCTAAAGTCAACCACTCTTGTGATATTAGTCATTTAGTCATGCCTAGATCCATCTCCTTTTTTCTTATTGCTTTATAGCCTTCCATTATATGAAGATGTCAAAATGTATTCACCCACTCTGTTGATGAACATTTGGATTGTCACAATTAGAGGCTGCTGTGGATAGTGATTCCTAGTGATCCCCCACGAGTCTGTCAGCCTGTTGTGTTAGGGGGCCTTGTGTATTGTGTGATGCCGAAAGCTATGCCACCAGTAGCTTGGATACCAGCAGGGCCACCCATGGTACAATTATATATATATATATATATTATATATATATATATATATATATATATACATATATATTATATATATATAATATATATATGTATATATGTATGTATATGTATGTATATGTATATATATGTATATATATAATAATATATATAAATATATATATATATATATATATATATATATATATATACACCATATATATATATGTCACCATGCCTGGCATTCAAGATTCTTAACAGTAAATAACCGAATCTATTCCACCTAGTGAAAATGGAAAAGGACTTTATTTGAAAGCATTATTAAGGAGCTACACCCATACCCCTTGGGTATCTGATCTCAGATCTCAGAAACTAAGCAGGGTCGGGCCAGGTTAGTCCTTGGATGGAAGGCCCCCTGGGAACACTAGGTGCCGTAGGCTTGGGAGAAGGACCTGGCAGCCCATTGTCCCCCAAATAATCAGCCATTGAAAACCCATCAATAGCAGAGAAGCACTGACAATAGTGTTTCATCTGTTGTACATAGGGTCGCTATGAGTTGAACACCAACTGGACAGCACCTGACAACAGCAATGCATATATGAATAGATATTGTTGTTGTTGTTAGGTGCCATCGAGTCAGTATCCAACTCATAGCCACCCTCATAGGGTTTTCAATGGCTGACTGTTTCAGGATTGCCTTGGGAGTGGATTGCCAGGCCCTTCTCCCATTTTTGCGGTGCTGGGAATTGAACTCAGGACCTCAGAGACTACAGTGCAGCACTCTACCAACTGAGCTAAATCCCAGCCCCATGAATAGATAATAGCTAGGGAACTTATATGGCATATAAAGAAGGTAGTTAATATTCTATATATCATTTTGACTTTAGTTTTAATCTAACTTTGAAAGGAAAAGAAAGATAACTTCTTTCTTTCTTACATGTTCCTTGAACAGCAATGGCACACATCAGGATGTTAGGGGGAAAAATATCACAGTTTCTTAATAGCATACTACTGCTAATAAATTTGACAATTGGTTGAGAGAGAAACATCTCTTTCGGTAATATTCCTAAAGCATACCATTACCGAGCTGAAGCAACTGTGAAGCATTACAGGGATTTTTTTCTTGTTAATGCAAAAATTATAAAATAATCTTGTAAAATATGTGTAATATATTTATATTGAGAAAAGAAAGACCTGGGCACATCACAATTATCTTTAACTACTGAAAGGCTCCACACTATCCACCACAGTCTTAAACTAGGCTGACATGGTTGTTACTTTCATCCAATAATGTAATATTATATGACTTAAAAGTATTTTTTTTACCCAAGATAGTATTATTATTGTATTATACAATAGTGTTTGACTATATATGTTAGAAGTTACTCATACATTTATCACATTCTTTTATATCTGATCCTTTCCACATCTCAGACCATTCATCTAGATTCATTTTCTTCTGATTTAGAAAGTGCTTTAGTTAGGACTTAGTGGCAAACTCTCTTGGCATTGTTTGCCTTAAAATGCCTTTATTTTGATTACAGTATTATTTTAGAAATTATTCTCCTTAGGAATAGTGTTTATGGTTGACTGTTCCTTTTTATAACCCATCAAATCTATTTTTCCATCATTTTGATATGCACTCATGCTGATGAAAATTCAGCTGTTGGTTCAATTATTTCTCCTTTGAAAACAATCTGAATTTGATGTTGGTTTCTAATACCTTCTCTTTTTTCTAAAATTATGTGACCTTTGTGCACCCACCCGCCCTTGAAATGGGCTCTCTACAAGATTCCTTAGGAATTTTATATGTGAGCTTGAGTGGGCTGAGGGATGCCCAGGTAGCTGGTAAAATCTTATTTCTGGGTGTATCTGCAAATGCACTTTGAGAAGACTTTAGCATTTGGTATAGTGAGTGAAGAAAATCTATACCTACCAGTATGGATGATGTTGTTGTTGTTGTTAGGTGCTGTTGAGTTAGTATCCCACTCATAGAGACCCTACGTACAATAGGCAAAACCCTATCGTCAGTGCTTCTCTGCTGTTCATAGGGTTTTAAATGGTGGATTGATTTTGGGGAGTGGGTTGCCGGGTCCGTCTCCCAAGCCTACAGCACCTGGTGTTCCCAGGGGTCTCCCATCCAAGTACTAGGCAGGCCTGATCCTGCTTAGCTTCCGAGATCTGACCAGATCCGATGCCACAGGGCTACAGCTGCAGGCACCAGTATGGATGGACATCCTTTAATATTTTTGTGGACCAAGATCTGACGATAAACAAACACAAACAAAAAAACTAAGACAAGGCTGATTCTCTTTCTTTTTTCTTAAGCTGGGACATCCATTCTCTACACTGGAACATCAGATTTCCAGGTTCTTGGTCCTTCAGACCTAGACAGAATGATCCCACTAGCTTCTGCAGAACCAGAAAATCAGAGGACATTGTTCTTGGCACCCTTCTGTATTAGTTAGGGTTCTCTAGATTGCATATGGCAGACTGGGAATTCTTGAGGTCCATAATCAGGCAAGCCAATCCCTCATAAGGGAGATAAAGTTTTGTTTCCCTGGAGAGTCCTAACTAAAACAGAAGGGCTCTAAGAACTGCATTCTCTCATCTCCTGAACATTTATAAATATTTGACCTTTAGAGTTGAAGGCCCTTTTGAGTGGATCTATCATATCTGATTTTTTTCTCTTGAGTACTTTGCAACTGTCACTTCCTTGATATCTGCTATAAATTAAAGCACGTTGACAAATAGTTTAATAGTTTTGTCTTATTTATAAGTGATTTAGTCTACGTTTTGTCTAAGTACCAATTATTTTTTTGGATTATATTCTGGTATCAGCTATTTTGGGTCAGTTTACCAAGGTATATAATGTACATCTAAATACAGACTTTAGATACTTCAGGTACATTTTTATGAGTCGTGTTTTTTAGGTTTTAGTTGCAACTGTTGCTTTGGTTTTCTTTCTGAGGAACACTTCCTATGCATTCTTATCCCTTTTTACAAATATCTTTCCTGGCCTTTAAAAATGTCCTTCTTCCCATTTTCTGTTTTCCTTAAAGCATTAGTCATGTGTTTATTCTTCTTTATACTCCTTTAATTTAGTATTTATTTTACACTCTGATCCTTTCTTGTTTTAGATTCTGTCACATCTTCCAAATTCACTCACCTCGGTTATGAACGTTTAAAGAGCTGACATGTTTATATTATCACTTTTTAATTTTTAAACTTTGTATTAATTCTTTTTATCTCATTTTAAAGTTCTTGTTGTTGTTAGGTGCCGTCGAGTCAGTATCCAACTCATAGCGACCCTTGTAGGGTTTTCAATGGCTGACTGTTTTGGGATTTCCTTGGGAGTGAATTGCCAAGTCCTTCTCCCATTTTTGCGGTGCTGGGAATTAAACCTGGGACCTCAGAGATGGCAGTGCAGCGCTCTACCAACTGAGCTAAATCCCAGCCCCCATTTTAAAGTATCATTTTATTATTTTCTGGGCAAGTCATTCTCTGATTTCATTATCTTGTTATTGTTGCTAGATGCTGTCAAGTTGGTATCAACTCATAGCAATCCTATATACAACAGGCAAAACACTATTGTAACTGCCTCTCGACTATTCATAAGGTTTTCAATGGCAGGTTGATTTTTGGGAGTGGGTTGCTGAGTCCTTTTCCCAACCCTACAGCACCTGGTGCTCCCAGGTGGTCTCGCCTCCAAGTACTAACTGGGCCTGACTCTGCCTAGCTTTCAAGATCTGACTGGATTGGACACCACAGTGGTATAGCTGCAGGCTGATTTCTTTATCTAGAGACATCTTATTCTGTATTCTATTCTTTCTAGCTCATATCTTTCCATATAATTTGATCACAATAATTTCTTTTTTGCTTCTTTGCCTTTTTCTTTCTTTCTTTTTCTTACGTTAGATGAACTTTGTGTTTGTATGTGTGCTTGTAGGAAGGAGCAGGAGGACAAGAGAAATTTTGGCTTTACTACCTATAGTTCCTTCTTTTATTGCTTTTACAACTAATAAAAATGTATCTTCACACTTCTGAGAACTGTGTCACCTATTGCTTTCCAAAACAGTAACCTATGGAAAAATCTGGTCCACAAGTTGTTTGGGTAAATAATGTTTTACTGAAATGCAACCCAGCTGGTGGTTTACCTCTCACCTTTGGCTACTTTTATGCTGCAGTTGAAGATTTAAGCAGTTGTGATAGACACTCCATGGTTAGCAAAGCCTGAAATACTTTCTCTCTGATTCTTTTTATATCTGATGCCCCTATCTTGTTCATCTCTTTGCCCCTTATTGTGCTATTGTTCTTATTGGACCTGTCACTCTGAAATTCCATTAAATTCCTACAGATCTTTCCATGTTGGTCTGTACTAATATGAAAAGACCAGATCTTTAGAGCATTAGTTTGAAAATTTAGAGTGGCTCAGACTGCCCCAGCTCCTTCTGCCATTTGACTTCATTCATAAACCAGGTTTTGGAGAATTCCCTCCAGGGTTAGCTGCTCTTCTCAGATGGATTTGCTTCTTCTTCTTCTGATATTGTGCCTTTCAACATTGCTTCCACAATAATTCTTCACCATGGGAGTAGCGTTTTTTTCCAGTGGAGAAATTGATTCCTGTTTATGATTTTCTCCAGTTATTCCCAAGCCTTCAGTAACCCTGTGGATTTTATATGTCCCTGCACCAACTGGACAGATCCATCCTCCATAGCAGCCTGGGCCCCAGCTCTCCAGGTGATAATAATCTTGACTTCTCCTCTTTATTTCTCCACAAGTGAAAGGGGGTGGTAGCTTCTTTCTGCAGTGACTAACACTCCGTATTTGTTATTTGGCTTTTTCACTCCTCAAGCCCCTATTTAATGAATTCCTTATATTGTATTCTCTCTTTTGAAATGCTTGGCATGGTTTCTATTATACTGACTGAGTCATAATTAATACAAGTGTTCATCTTCAGAGTTGGCAAAGATTTTAAAAAATGGACACTTCCATATGACCGTGATGGGTATGTACAATAATTTGCGCGCAGTTTGTCAGCTATCGCCACTTAAATATATACACGCTCTGATGAAGTATTTGGTTCCAAGGAATCTTCCTCAAAGAAACACGTGCAGAAGGATGGATGTACGTAAGTGTTTGCTGTGCATTAAACTACCAAAAAGTTAGAAAAGAATTAAATACATAACACTGCGAGGGGAGCTTTAAGTAGAATAGCAAGTATCAAATATCGTGAAAGGGCATGCAGCAAATACAAAGAGTTGAGCCCGTGTAGAATCTGGAGCAAACTCCAAAACTTACTGCTAAATGAAAAAAATATGTGGCAGGACAATGTGTGCACTATAGTCTCTTTTAGTTTTAAAGTTATGTATGTGTATGTACATATATTTTTGTTGTTAGTAGGTACCATCAAGTTATGTTTGGCTCATAGTGACTCTCAGAGTTTTCTATGGTTGATTGTTTCAGGAGTAAGTTGCTATGTCCTTCTCCTGTTTTTGCAGTGCTAGGGATCGAACCTACATCCTCAGACCCAAGAGCAAAATTCTACCAAGTGAGCCAAAGCCAGCCCATGTGTATATATCCATATATATGTATATGGAAATGTTTCACCCCAGATTTTTAATAGAAGGTGTCTTTAATTTTTGCTGGGGAAATTGAGAGCTTTGTTAGTGAGAGAGTGACTTGCAAAGTTTATTCAACATAGCTGTACTTCTCAGTGATAGTTTACTCATGTGTTACTTGTATAACACATAATCAATATAAGAAATGATTACGCCTTTTAAGGAAATGAGCTGTAAGAAGTGAGCTTGGAAGACAGAGAGAGTTGACTCTCTGGAGAGAAAGTGAGAAGTGATGAGAATCGATGATGTCAAGTTGAAAGTGTTTTTAAAGAGAACAGAAAGAACAGAGCGTAGACTGAAGATTGCTAATGGAACCTGATTCCGAAATCCATACTATGCTATTCTGAAGTCTATACTTTCATAGTAGTACACCCAATAAATACTAGTGGTTTCTGGTTGTGATATATTGACTTCAGTGGGGAAGTGAAGAACAGCTTAGATTAATATCTTTTAAATGTAAGTCTGAAGGGAGCCATGTTTAAGCCGATAAAGAAATGAATCTTTTTAATTCTAAAATAATCTGCATATTTTAATATTCAGGACTTCACCAATCAATCCATCACTCCCGCTTATTGTCAGTTCTAAGAAGAAAACATGTGTTTTCAAATTGTTATTTTACTTTCACCCTCCTACTATGGGTTTTTAAAGATAACTTGGCCATTTGAGTTACCCAGAACACGGGAAAAACAAAAGGTATGATTTTACTTCATACTTCAGAACCTTAATCAGCTTGAAAGTGAAAAAGTAAAGTGTATGTAAAAATAGATATCATAATAGAGGCTGCCTAGAATAAAGACATTCAAGACAGTTCCAATTAGATTGTACTCTTTCAAAAGGTGTCTCACTTCTGTATCTGAAGCAAATTGTAATCTGTCTAATAAAAAGGTATGCTAACGAGTGCAAAGATTGTCTGAGGTGAAGTGACTGGAGCCAAGCCAATGGAAATCATTTGAGCCTCGGCAGGAATTATGTCTGGAAGCATCTATCTTTGAGAATACTTTCAGAGTGGAGCAGCTAATCTAAATACACAAAGGACATTGGTATTGGCAAACTTCATTAATACCTAGTGTTGAGAAAACCTCCCCACTGGTGAAGAATCTGTCCAGACGACATTGGACAAGGACCATAAAACCTAAATCTGAGAGTGGTGGTCAACAGCAATTAAAATTCCGTACACCGCGGTAAATATGCCTGACGTGTCTCATCTCCTTTCTGAAGCCAACTGGTGGCTACAAAAAAGGTTTTGTTTGTATTTTCTCTCAGTGAAACAAAGCGTAAAAATCCCAGGACATATTCACAGGCTGCATTTATCTCTGAACTGGATTCTGAACATTTCTGTATTCTTCTGTGTCTTGAACTTTTGTGTCAAGAAACGTTAATGACATTACCAGAAGACAATTCTTTAATTTGAACTTTCTGAGAATTATTTCATCTTCTTCTCAAAAGAAGAATGCATACTTATGCGATGCATATCTCAGAATATTAGATATATTTAATCTAGGATTATTTTTTTTTTTCTTTGAGGAATGAGAGGATAGTTTCTTCCTGAGTTTCATTTTCTCTTCTTCCCTTCCTTTCCCTTCGCTTCTTTCCTTCTTTCCTTTCCTTTCCTTCCTCTACTTCACATTTGCACATAGCATGAGTTACTTTCCGTACCCAGGTAGAAAGAGTAAATAGCAATGGTTTTAGAAAAGAAAAGAAAGCAGCACTTGATGAAAATGTAAATTAAATCATTTTGACAAGTGAAAAGGAAGGCTCTCTTACCTATTATGAATCTGGCCTAGCATTTGTGCTCCTTGTTAGAGTGCACGTGTTT
Organism: Pedetes capensis; assembly: GCA_007922755.1. Lineage (NCBI taxonomy): Eukaryota > Metazoa > Chordata > Mammalia > Rodentia > Pedetidae > Pedetes > Pedetes capensis. Next base: position 43,391 of record VMDO01014654.1, on the reverse strand, counting down.
TTAAAGTTTGTTGAACACTGTGATCATTAACAATGTTTTGTTTTTCTTTAACCTTAAGCAGTTTCCTCCATCTCCTATGCAATGGTATTTGGCCTGTACTGGAAGTTGTCTTCCCTGGGCTAAGTAAGGTGGCTTCACCCCTTCACCCCCACTCCATTCACACGTTGAAATCCAAATCCTGAATGTATTTGGAGGTGCGGCCTTTGGGACTTAATGAGAGCTCCCTTAGGTCCTGAGGGTGGGGCGACTGATGCCTTTATAAAAAGAGGTGGAGATGGGAGATCTCTTTATCTCCCGTGTAAGAAAGTAGAATCTCCCTCTGCAAAGGATAAAAGGGCCTTAAATTAGAACTGAATCAGCCCTTACCTTGAACTCACTTCTCGGCTTCTAAAACTGTGAGAAATAAGTATTTGTTGTTTAAGCCAGGGGTTCCCATCCCCTGGGCCATATACCAGTAGTGTCTGTATGTATATCTGTATTTACAGCTGTTCCTCATTGCTCAGATTACCACCTGTCAGATCAGCATTTCCCTTCACTCCCCACCCCTTCGGTGGAAAAATTCGTGAAATCTGATGCAACAAGTTTGGAGATACTGATCTAAGCCACACAGCCTATGATGACTTTGTGTAGATGTCCAAGTTGACTAATATAGGCACCGTAGCCCCTCTCTATCCTGTTAACCCACATCAACTTCCCTTTACTCCAGGAAGTACCATTCAATGCCAAGATTTTGCATGATTTGCAATTGACCTTGATCTGGAAACCATATGCTTTACGGCAGGCCCATCCAACCTGCAACCCATGGAGTGCATGTGGCCCAGGACAGCTAGTAATGCAGCCCCATCATTTTTTTTAACATCATGTGTTTTTTACAGTTTCTTTTGTGACCCCCCTATTGCACTAATTACATAATTTATTTGTGGCCCAATGTGGATGTCCAATAGGCTGGACATTCCTGCTTACCATATAGTAATCAATGCATTATTGTTGTTGTTAGGTGCTGTCGAGTCGGTACCCGACTCATAGCGACCCTCATAGGGTTTTCAGTGGCTGACTGTTTCGGGATTGCCTTGGGAGGGGATTGCCAGGTCCTTCTCCAATGCATTATTAAAGAATAATATATAAAGGTTGTATTGGTTAGCTTTCTCACCACGGTAACCAAATATCTGATAAAAAATAATTAAGGGAGAAAGGATTTATTTTTGCTCACGATTTTAGAGGGTTCCATCGATGCTCTGCCGGCCCCATCCACTTGGGCAGAACTCCATGGTGGTAGACGTGTGTGGCAGAGGAGAGCTGTTCACTTCATGACTGATCAGGAAGCAAAGAGAAAAGAGAATGGGGGCATTTAGTTGATTGTCTCCTTTTTCCCCTTTTACTCCACCCAGGGCACACACAAATCGGATGATATTGCCCACATTCAGGGTGAGTCTCCCCTCCTCAGTTAATATTCCTTGGAAATGCCTTCACACACACACACAGCGGTGCATCCTAGATGATTCTAAATCCAGTTAAGTCAACAATGGAGATCAACTGTCACAAAGTCTTTCACACCAAATGCTAAATCAAGCATTATTACCACCGAAATATCAGAGCAAAACTGTAGTGTTAAACAAAGGATATTAGATTGTGACTCCCCCCCAAATCTGTTCTACCTGTAATTTTTTAACACCTAGTTTTATTAGACTTAGCAATTCACTGGTCCTCCATTTATCTATGTGTAAAAAACAAGATTGCTTTACATGACAGGTAAATTCTCTTATAGCTTTATAAGTTCACGGTGTTTTTCTATATTGTTAAGAAATTCTCACTGTTACATAATAACTGGAGAATAAATTTAAACTAATTCTCTAGTGCTTCTTTATAAGTCTATTTCCATACAACTAACACAAAATAAGTATTATATAAAAGCGAATGTATCTAACATTCCATTTCACAATTGTCATAGCAGGTGGTTGCCTCCATGTGTGAACCAATAATCTTATGTCAGCATTTATTTAAGATGTGGTAGTGGGAACTTATTACTCTGGCATTTATAGAAATATAAAATTGAATTATTTTACCTTACCCTCCTGCCCCAGGGTATTATATTTATTGTGATAGCCCTAATATGTCATCCATTATTTCCCAATGTGTCACATTGTTATTTAATTTGTGTATTGGAGAAACAAATGCCCAATGAAAAATCTCTGCAGAGTGTAATTTATTCCTATTGATCCCAACTTGTTAACTCAGATAACTTCCTAAAATATTTCTTAAAGATAATGGAATGTAAAATGTACTTACTGGCTTAAACTACCAATGATCTAGAAAGATGAGATATTTTTATTATTTTGATATCATGGAAAGCCTTTATGCTGATTTTTCTTATATCATTTATGTTTTTTTATTTCAATGCATTTTACTTCTCCTGAGTAATATGAGAGAAGGACATGGCAATCCACTCCCAAAGCAATCCCCAAACAATCAGCCATCGAAAATCCTACATAGGATGTCTATGTCAGACGTAACCCTACAACACCTAATAACAGCAAGAACACACAAAGTAACTCTGGCTTCTTTCTAAGGACAGATACTAGATATACAAACCAATGATAAACGCCAACTTAAATACTAATTATTGAAGTGTATTTGGTTTTGTTAGTAGCTACATCATACTTCCATGGACAATTGATATAATCAGTTAGTAAATGGATAAAAGTAGTGATTTAGAAAATGATTTACATAGTAGCTCACTCTCTATGCCACTCTGATTGGCAACATCACAGAGCTCTGCATAGAGCATTCCTCAGCAAATATCAAAACCATAACTAAGGGCACACATTCCAGAGCAACTACCTCACCTCTTTCTCCCAATGCTTACCAAATGACCTGAAACATACACCGTGCTCAGTAAATGTTTTATTTTAAATAAAGGAAGAAATTATATTTTTAAATGCTGTTTCATAATAAAAAATAAATTTTTCAAGAAGCTTAAATGACAAAATAATTTTCATCTCCACCTTTTGTTACCATATATTCTCCATCAACCAGTACCAATGGTCGAATCTTTTTGTTCTTATGTCTAAAGTATGATTTCTGATGGCATTTTGGAGAAAAGAGATTAAAAAGTATTATAGCTCAATTCATTGTTGTCCCTGTCTTGACAGTTTAGCTATTTTTCTCCTCTGATATTTTTTTCTGTTGAATTTATTTGAAGCAGTATAATTAAACTTAGGTATTTGTCCTCTTCTTTTGTTCCAAGTTTTGATTGTGAGACTTTAAATTTTTAATGAATTTAATGTATAGCTGCAGAAGAAGTTAGCAAGATAGCTTGAATCTGGTTGACTTATTGGGACAACCCCAATTGTAGGCAGATAACAATGGCTGGACCCAGAGTGAATTGACCATAAGAGGAAGAAATAACAATTTAGTTAGACAATTAAGTAGAGAAATGAAGGAAAGATAGGAAAGAAGGACAGAAGAAAGAGAAGGAAGGAGGAGGAAGAAGAAAGGAAGAAAATAAATAAGTAAAAGCATATCACCTTACTTTTGCAAAGAACCAAGTTTTGATACTTTTCCTTGTATAATCCTTTGGTTTTATTATACTGTATTGAGGAGAAAAAGTCTTTCTAAAGAAAGGTAAAATGCTTTTTGAAATGTTTTCTCTGTTAGTTAATGAGTTAGAACTTTCTTTAAACGAAGAAAGAAAAATATTCAAATGTAGAAAAGTTGATGAACTGTCTTGAACAATCTTGAAAATTGGACTGATATTTAGCTCAGTGGGTAGAGCGCTGCGCTGCAGTCTCTGAGGTCCCAAGTTCAATTCTCAGCACCGCAAAAATGGGAGAAGGGCCTGGCAATCCACTCCCAAGGCAATCCCGAAGCACTCAGCCATTGAAAACCCTATGAGGGTTGCTATGAGTCAGATACCAACTCTACGGCACCTAACAACAACAACAACCATATAAGTTGTTTTTAAAAAGTTAAATAAATACATGAATAAACAAAGTGCACTTTGCATCAGTATTTAAGGTATTAAAAGATCTAAGAGTTACAAATTAGAAGGAAAATACAAAATCTATTAATGTTACAGATAGGCTGGGTTTATTTTGTTTGTTTGTTTTTTGCAGTACTGGGGTGTTGAACCCAAGGCCCCATGCATGCTTTCTTTGGGCAACTGCTCAACCACTAAGGTGAAACCCCAGCCCGTTTTTTACTTTGTAGTTTTGAGCCAGAGTCTTGCTAAGTTACACAAGTGGCCTCTGACCTCAAACTTGTGATCCTCCCGCCTCCACCTCCTGAGTCCCTGGGATTATAGGTGTGCACCACTGCACCCTGCTGGTATACTACTTTTGCTGGTTATTTTATATCAACCTGACTGGATCACATAATACCTACATAATTGGTTTAACATTATTTCTGGGTATCTGTGAGGGTGTTTCTGGATGATATCAGTTCTTGAATCTGTGGCCTGAGGAAAGCAGATTGCCCTTCCCTGTGGGTGGAACTCATCCAGTCCACAGAGGGCCTAAACAGAATCAAAAGGCAGGATGAGCAATTCACGGTCTCTACCTGACTGTTTAAACCAAGGCATCAGTCTTCAGTTGCCCTTGAACTTGGACTTATTCCACTGATGCTGAGGGTCTCAGGTTTTCAAGTATTTCAAGTCTTCCTACTCAGGCTAATACTATACTACCAGCTTGCTTGGGAAAAGGACCTGGCAACCCAGTGCCAAAAATCAATCTGCCATTGAAAACCCTATGAACAGCAGAGAAGCACTGACAATAGTGTTTCACCTGTTGTACGCAGGGTCGCTATGAGTCGGATACCAACTTGACGGCACCTAACAACAACAACCAGCTTGCTTGGGTCCTCACCTTGTGAGATCTTTGGACTTCTCAGCCTACGTTATTATACAATCAAGCCAATTAATTGTCCTTAACCTCTTTCTCAATATCTATGTTGTTGTTGTAGGGGCCATCCAGTCGGTGTCCAACTCATAGCGACACTATGCACAACAGGTAAAACAGTATTATTAGTGCTTCTCAGCTATTCATAGGGTTTTCAATGGCTGATCGTTTTTTGGAAGTGGGTTGCTGGATCCCTCTCCCAAGCCTAAAGTATCTGGTGTTCCCAGGCAGTCTCCCATCCGAGTACTAACCAGGTCCAATCCTGCCTATCTTTCAAGATCTGATGGGATCTGATGCCACAGTGGTATGGCTGTAGGCAAATATCTATACCTATGTGTAAATATCAGGAGAAGGACGTGGCAATCCACTCTCAAAGCAATCCGGGGACAATCAGCCATTGAAAATCCTATGAGGATCCCGATGAGTCAGACCCAATTTGACAGCATCTAACAACAATGTATAAATATGTATGTAAGTATAAAATGTGACTAGTACAAATATTTTGATGCCAACAGTGATTGTAGAGAAAGAGTTTAAAGGATGAGCCTTCTGGATTGGTTCTGGGTTTGTTTGTTTGTTTGTTTGTTTGTTTGGAATAAGCTCTTTAATCCAATTATGTTTAATATTGATGGCTCTCTTCCTAGTAGTGTGGAGAGCTTTGCCAGTCCACAGCAATGCTGGTAATGTTGTTGTTAGGTGCTGTCGAGTCGGTATCAGACTCATAGTGACCCTATGTACAACAGGAGAAACGCTATTGTCAGTGCTTCCCTACTGTTCATAGGGTTTTCAATGACAGACTGATTTTGGGGACTGGGTCGCTGGGTCCTTCTCCCAAGCCTACAGCACCTGGTGTTCCCAGGTGGTCTCCCATTCAAGTACTAACCAGGCCTGACCCTGTTTAGCTTCCAGGATCTGATGGGATCAGATGCCACAGGGCTATGGCTGCAGGCTGAGCTGGTAATAGAAATCTCAAAATATCTGCTTGGATATCCTTAATCACTCACTTCTAAGAATCAAGGAGCTCAGTGACTTTATATGCTTTTGGATATTTTTGGAAAGATAATTATTGTAATGAGGCTGGCAGGTTGCTCATAATAGCACTGGACAAAGCAGTGAAAGAAAAGGAGGAGCTCAGGGATTTGAATTCCATTAAAACTTGTTTATGCTTTCCAACAGTATTCAGAGGATTGAATTTTTATTAGAAAATGTGTTAAAATTGAGACAATTTGCATATCATGAAGTATAATACTCAAGCAAAGGTCAAAGAAAAATTGTACTTCATTGGTGAGTCAATACATCACCCAGTGTTCTACTCATGATACAAGTCTGAATTTCTTAAGAGTTATAGAGAAAACTAAACTCACCAAGAGGTAGCTTTGTACTACCTTGGACCAATCCAAACAGTGGTCTATTTGAGTCTTGATTTAGAAATCAAATCGCTGACTTACTTCAGGTTTTTACTTTCAACAAATAGCTATAAATACCCTATCATATGGAGAAAAACTTTGCTAGACATTATAAGGTTTAGAAGGAGTATATGACATAATTCCTACAGAAAATGTACATATTTAAGTGATTGCTCAAGAGAAAAACGTGGCAATAAAAGTAAGCTAGAGCAAGGTGCACAGAATTAGTACATGCCAACCCCTAGGTATTTCAGAGCTTAATGATGGAGGATTTGGCTTTAAATCCAGAGTAAGATTTGTATAGTTGAGAATTAGAACATAGAACTTCAAGTGCACAGTCAGAAGAAAATCCCAAAATACACACCATGAAAAGTCAGTTAAAAGCTAGGCACGGTGGTGCACGCTGGTAATCCTAGTAACTTGGAAGGTGGAGACAGGAGGATTGCGAGTTCAGTATCAGAAGCAGTCTGTGTAATTTAGAGAGATCCTGTTTCAAAATAAAAAGTAAAAAATGGACTGGGGGGTACAGCTCCGTGGTACAGCACTTGCAGAAACATGCAAGTGCAAGGTCTTGGATTCAATACCCAAGTACCGCCAAAAAAAAAAAAAAAAAAAAAAAAGTTGAGAACAGTGTTTGATTTCACCTAGAACATAGACACTTAATAGAAATAATGATGAAAAATACAGTCTGAGACCAATTAGTAGGACTTTAATTCCAACCAAAGGTTTTTCAAATTAGTACCATTAACAGTGGAAGAACACTCCGTACTTTTCAAATAGAAAAGTAACTGCATGGCACTCCGAAGATCTTAGAAGAGAGGGAAGAGGGTTGTTCATTTTTGTGGGTGTTTATTAACACAGCCGATCTTAGGTAATAGATGAGAAATCTCTGTTTTTAACACACAACTATGACTCTCAGGGGTTTTTTTGTAAGTTTTAAGTAACTTTTACAATGAAAAATGCTTCCCTGATGTTGATGAAGGCTTTGTTCTTCTTACCCTGACTTTTCCTGACAGGGCTGAGTTAATCGATCCCAAAATATAGACTTCAAAATCAGACTGGGCATTGATGGTCATGCGGGTACTGATCCAGATAGAGCTTGGCATAAAACCCTTGGCAGGGAGTGTTCTGGCACTTAGCTATGCCATCTGACCACTAGTGGGCAGACACAGCCCTTGGTTATAAGGACGATGTCCTATCACAGAGGGGAATCTGGGTCGGCCATTTCAAGGGCAGAGTCTTTCACTGTTTAATCCAACCGGCTGACTTAAGGATATGAACTGCAGGTTTACCGCCCTACTCCTGAACTCTGAGCCCCTCCTTCGCTGGGAAGGCCATTCCTCCTGGTAATTAACTGTGAAATACTCAGTGGCCAGGGTCTGACCCAAGCGTTTGTGCCAACCAAAAGTTTCACTTTGTTTTTTTTTTTATTTCTAATTCTTTCTCTTTCACTACCAGTTTGTGTGTATGTGTGTTTTTAAGTATTAACTCTCATGGAAGAGCATGCCTATTTAAAATTCCCAGACGATGAGTCAGACCTGTTCGGTGAGGTTCCTGGAGAGTCACATGATGTGGTCTGATGAAAGTTCACCTTATGAAAGGTTGGAGGGAAAAATCAGAGGAGTATTTTCAGATGTAGGTACATACACATATACATTGCATATACGTGTGCGTGTGTATATATACATATATATATATATGCAATGAAGGCCTGCAGCCATAGCCCTGTGGCATTCCATCCCGTCAGATCTCGTAAAGCTAAGCAGGGTCAGGCCTGGTTAGTACCTGGATGGGAGACCGCCTGGGAACACCAGAAGCTGTAGGCTTGGGAGAAGGACCCGGCAACCCCCTCCCAAAAATCAATCTGCCATTGAAAACCCTATGAACAGTAGAGAAGCACTGACAATAGTGTTTCCCCTGTTGTACAGAGGGTCGCTGTGAGTCGGATACCGACTCGACGGCACCTAACAACAACAACAACATATGCAATGAATATGTGTATACGTATATATTACATATATTTGTATGCATATATATGTGTGTATACACACATACACATATATACACATATATAAATACACACACTTGAATACAATGTCTTAATTTTGCACATTTATACTTAGGAGACAGGCAGATGTACACGTGCAGGCAAACAAAGCCCTTTGCTTTTATTCCTTTCCCTTTTTCCTCTGTAGATATTTAAAAATCTGGAAAGGCACAGCTCGTACTTCTCTGAAACCAGAAGAAAGCAGACATGCTATAGTCATCTCTGCTGCCCTTCGACTATAGTTGGGTATCTAACCTCTAGATTCAGAACAGAGAGACTGGACAGTCTAGGTTCCTAAGTGAGAAAGAACTGGCATTTCCCAGACAGTATATATCAACTGCTTCACTTACTGTCCTGCTAATGTACTTCAGATTCATCTAGGCCTGTAAAAACTGGTAGTTCACCATTATCTTCACCACACATTGATGCTTCATGGTATAGCTAACAAGTCTGTATAAGCAAGAAAGCCATCTGCTTCTTGTGACTTCATCTAGATCATAGGAATTTTTGAAGCTTTTCACATTCATCATTCTGTACATTTTCTCTAAGTGTAAACCTGCTTAGAAGTGATAGAGTGTAGAAGCCTCATTTGTTAATAAACCCTAGATATAGGCAGGATTGATGGGAGAAGGACGCAGCAATCCACTCCCAAGGCAATCCTGAAACAATCAGCCGTTGAAAACCCTATGAAGGTCGCTATGAATCGGACAGGACCCCATGGCACCTAACAACAATAACAACATAGACAAGGGTGGGTCACATCTTATGCAAAACATTTTTCGGAGTAATAAGTATTTTGGAAAGATCTTGCCTCATGATAAATAACAACATAGGCAAGCAGGCACATAATGCCTTAGAAGGGAGAAGTTCTCTTTAAAAGATTGAGAATAGCAACAAAATTTTAGGAGTGTCTTGCCATAGGAAGATACCACTAACTAAATTGATTGCATTCATTCTTTCATTTAATGAAGATCTATTGAAAACCTGCTATGTGCCAGACACAGCCTGATGCTAGAAATGAAAAGTATTTTACAGTCTTACCCACGAGTCCTCCAGCTTGACAGATAAGTGTTGCATAAACAAATAGTTATAACTCAGGAATGTGGAAAGTTCTAGAGAAACACAGGTGCAGAAATGACTAACTTTGTGTAATACAATCTGAGGAAGCTTCACAGAGGAGGTGATACTTGACCCAGATGGTTACAGATAATCAGGAAATGACTAGCTGAAAAATTAGGAAAGCAAAGGAAAAGTACTGAGTATTGGGGAGGATGGTGAACGAGGAAAGCTTCTTAAAGATATGGAAAAGCAGCCATCGTGGCCAGTGTGAGGGAGATCTAAATGTGCCATTCATTTGCGCTATTATTTTGGGCCAATCTGGAAGGTAAATGGGTTTCAGTAGAGGGCTTATGACCAGAAAGAGGAAAGCCACTCACAATCTAGGCTGTCTCTTCTAATCATTTGTTCATTCATTCTGCCTCTCTATTTCTATCTTTCTTTCTTTCTTTCTGCTGCACAGCTTCTCTCATCTTTAGACCCAAATCATTTGCCTCTGGAGACTTGCCACCACTTTGCCCTTACAGAGTACAGTTTACAAGCCACCGTGTTTAGAGGCAATCCTGGATTGCCATATCTCAATCCCAGAATCCTGAAGGGGAAATCTTATTCATCCACCTGATATCATGCACTGTGGTTAGGAACAGAGTCAGAGCAAAACTATAAATCCTGAAAATCAACTGCAATTGAGTGGGAATGACATTCTCAAGGTAAACGGACATGTGTTGAGTATTATCCCCAAAGTTATCTGCTACATATTTTAATTCTACTTTGAATGCACTGAAAGATATCATGAAATATAGCATGACACATCTAAAGGGTCTGAGGTTTTCTGTGGCATGCATTTCTCTCTGTAACTATTTCTTGGATGTTTATGTACAAAGAAAAAACATGCTTGGATGTCCAGGTTTCCAGGAAGGTGGATTTCTCCATAACTAAGAAAGCAGGGAGCTGGGACTTGCACAGTGTGAGTGTTTTTGATCTTTTTTTCCCCTCTTCCTTCCTTCAGGGTCATTATCACCAATTAAGTAAAGCAGGCCAATTATACCAAGGACCAAGCAAGATGCCAAAGTCAAAGTTATAAGGCATTGGGACTCATTCCTTCAGAAGTCCGTTCCTTCCTGCGGTCTACACATCAGCAAATTCCAATGAGATTCTGAGATCTATATACTGTACTTATCAGTGGGCTGTAAGTACCTGGATTTCTCCCAGCTTATTTCTATCATGGAGAAGTGATGCAGTTGGTGGTACAAGTCCCTGAGCTTTGTTTCATTTCTTAGTTATTTTTATTCTACAGCATTCAAATTCCATATAACAAAAACTGGCTACAAGGTTATAGGCCAATTTACATTTGATTCACTTGAGTTACTTTCTGGAAATTATTAACAAATAACTGTGCCAATATTTTCATAGATTTGTTACCATCCAGACATAAAAAATAATAACACATCTAAAGTAGTTGGAACTTATATTTATGAAGGAAACTCTAACTGCTCTAATAAATTCCCCTTGTATAAAGCCCAAAATGGATGCTCCTGGTTAGTAGATGGCTGTTCTCCATGACTACAGAGATGATACTATTCCTTTGAGAGGCTCCACCATGTTTCACTTACAACTTTGAAGGTCACCATAAGAGAAACAATGACACAGAAAATTGCATGAGGAAAACTAGAGGCACCAGATTAAAGGCTAGAAATGGTACAAGCCATTTTCCCCCAGACATATTCCACTGGCCAGATGCCATTCCTATGGCTGTGCAAAATTGCTAGCCTGGCTCCGTTTTGCCAAGACAAAGGGGAAACGAGGGAGGTGAAATGCTGGCTGGTCTCTCCCATAAGGCTCTTGGTGAATCCTCTCAAAATGCTGAGCTTGCAACAAGTCATAATGAAAAAAGATGCAACTTTAATATAAGATAAAATGAAAATCACTCAGCAAAATTCAAATGGAGCGTATACATGAATGTTCATTGCAACATATTTCCTATGCTATCTTGCTGTTATAATATGAAAAAGGTGATAATGTAAATAAGCATTAAGTAGCCCAAAACCCATACCACTTTAAAATTTAATTGAGACTTGATTTCCAATCCCTTGGCATTGTTGCTGTATGTAGATCCCCCCAAAAAGGGCCATAGAAATGGTTTAGGTAGGAGAAAATAAGCTACAATTTTCCTAGCAAAGGCACTGTTTTGAATAAAAACATTGTCTTTATGATCCCTTGTATAAATGGAATACTACTAGCAATTGGCAATAAGATACTTTATTACTAAGTGAAATGATCAAATGCTTGTCATTTTACTTGTCACTGTACAGATTATTACATTCTGCTTAAATTTATAATAGCTATTTTCTTACATGCTTTATCACATTTAAAGACAAATTTAATATTGTTCCAAATTGCTCTAGATAATTAAAACTATATTTATATTGTTAGCTTACAGTGGTTCTACTTGTTTCTTATATTTGTAAGAAATTATGGTAAAGAAGTTATTTTGTGGGTCTGGGAAAGAGAGAGCACAAAATTATGGGATTTTTTTGGGGGGGGAAGGGGAATTTATCAAGTACACTCCCATGGGTTCATAAATGTACCCCTCCTTACAGCCTTTGGAGGAAGTGTTTATGGTTTGAAGCCCAGAAGAACTTGTCAGATGAAATCTGGGAACACCCAAGGAATAACACAATACCACAGAGCTAATATGATGGATGATATCATACCTCATTTTTAACAGATGTCAGAAGAAGAAAAATCAAGCTGCCATTCTACATACTGCGCCCTTGTTCATTTAACAGAAGACCTTTATAACCAAATCATAATTAATGGTAAGTATTCAGCGGTCAGGTGATGGACACTTGGATAACTCTTGGATTTGGAGAAGAACGCATGAGAAAAATCAGATTTTTAAGAAGAGATACTTGTATATTTCTTTACTTCATTTTGCTATATTTGACCACAGTGTTTCATTTGGCATGGGTGAATGGATTCTAGGTAGGAAAAGTTTCTTTTTAGAAATCCAAACACATATGTGGAACTAAAAATAAAATCACATTTGCATCCAGTCTTCATACTCTTCAGTAACTGCCAGATAAAATCCCACATCCAACTGTGTCTGATTTGGAGAGAGGGTTGGTTGTATTTATTCGTGATGCATGTGCGTGAACATAATTTGGAGCAAGGCAAATATGTATATCTTAATTTAGTTAATGATCAGTAGTTTCTTTGCTAAATCCAGCATACTATGGAGCTAGATTATTATTTTCTCTCAGTACATGGGTTGACCATCTCCAAGAAAGGACACAGTGTGACTTGCAGAATTATCCATGAGTTACCTTCCATGGCATCCATACCACCGCTGTCCTGGGTAGACCTTTACGACACTTTTGGATATACAGACTGGGATTGTGTATGTCATGGTTCCTACTCTCATGTAACTCTGGGAATGTGAGAAATTCCACATAGAAGGTTGTTGTTGTTGTTAGGTGCTGTCGAGTCGGTATCCGACTCATAGCGACCCTCATAGGGTTTTCAATGGCTGTTTTGGGGTTGCCTTGGGAGTGGATTGCCAGGTCCTTCTCCCATCTTTTCAGTGCTGGGAATTGAACTCAGGTCCTCAGAGACTGCAGAGCTGCACTCTATCAACTGAGCTAAATCCCAGCCCACATAGAGGGTTGTTGTTGTTGTTGTTGTTAGGTGCCGTCGAGTCGGTTCCCGACTCATAGCGACCTTCATAGGGTTTTCAATGGCTGAGTGCTGCGGGATTGCCTTGGGAGTGGATTGCCAGGTCCTTCTCCCATTTTTGCGGTGCTGGGAATTGAACTCGGGGCCTCAGAGACTGCAGCGCAGCGCTCTATCAACTGAGCTAAATCCCAGCCCACATAGAGGGTACTGGTTCCTTATTAATCAACCACCTGAGGAACTTCTTAAAGATGAAGTATCATCTCCTCCCCAAGTCTGATGCTTATTAATGAACTCTCAGGCATGGAAATATTGGGATACTCTATTTGACTACATGAATATAGACCTATATACATATAGACCTACATACAAATATGTATATACACCTAGAGAGAATGTTATTTGGATTTTCTTTAAAACACCACTAAAATGCCTAGTACTCTATGCCAGAGAGTATTAATTTGGATGAGCAAAGAGAAACAATAGCACTTTAGGTATTATGTCTCATTTTACGATGAAAATAGCATGTTAGAATATAATTCTGAAAAATTCCTTGAGTATTGTCAAGAAATGCTAACTCAAGTGCATTTATATTTTTTTTTATTAGAAATTTTTAATGTACATCATAATGTGATTCATTTTGACATGCTTTTCGTTGTGACAATTTTCATATATGCAATTTGATAAGCATTATTCATATAAGTGCATTTATATTTTTTAACTTGGGTTGCTATGAGTTGTACCCGACTCCACAGCACCTAACAACAACAACATAGTGAGGTAGGAAGAAGGACCTGGCAATCCACTCCTGACACAATCTCAAAACACTGAGGCATTGAAAACCCTGTGAATAGCAGATAAACACTAATGGAGTGCCGGGCATGGCACATTGTTGGGGAGTGTTTCATTATATTGTACATTGGGTCACTATGAGTCAGATCTGACTTGATGGCACCTAATAACAAGATAGTGAGGTAGGCAAACTTTTTCTATGAAAGACCAGTAACAATCCATAGATCCCTGTTGAAACTGCTTAGCTCTGCCATTGTAGCAGGAACACAACTATAGAAAATAGAGAAATAATTGAGCATGGTTGTGTTCCAGAAAATGTTGTTGTTGTTGTTGTTGTTGTTAGGTGCTGTCAAGTTGGTGTCCAACTCACAGCGACCCTCCATACAACAGATGAAACACTATTGTTAGTGCTTCTCTGCTACTCATGGGGTTTTCAATGGTTCATTATTTTGGGGGGGAGTAGGTTGCTGGATCCTTCTCCCCCGGAAAACATGCATATATTAAAAAAAACTTCAGGTTGAATTTGGTCCATTGTCCACATTTTATTAAAATAGTCTTTAGAACACACTCCTTATATGTTGACTGCAATTCTTTCTCTTACAGAGTCTTAGAAAATCATTTCCAAATGATTCATAATTTTAGCTTTTATCAGAAACGTAGACACTAATCCCATTTTGCCCCATTTGCTTTGAAGGGTATGAGCCTCAGCCTGGGTTGAACACACCACGAGTCCATCATCTTCTTGTGGACAGGAAGTACCTTCAACAATTTGGAAATGAGTTCATTTGTCAACTGATAGCTAGAGACTCTGAAGCAAGAACACGGAGTTTTGGTTCAGAAGATGTTCTATTTAATAGCACACTGTTGAGGGGCTTAATGTCCAGGACGACTGGGGACAGTCTTGAAAATAATGACCTACTTTCCCTCCACAAATCCAGCTCTGAAAGAGGATGATGGCTGCAGACGAGGCCTCATAAAAGAACATAATTAAACACTGATACTCCTCAGCGTGAAAGAACCTCGAGATAATCACTACAGTGGTACGCGCTGTACCAAAAAGAACACAATGTCATGATTCTATATCTGCAGGTTGATTTAATCCGACAGGGTTCTTAGCAGCAGCGAACTTGCTCTTTCTGTGCATAACAACACAGCCCATGTGCTCTACAAGTGACGCTCTATTTATCTGTTATAAATTTACACACAGCAATTAGCAAACTTCTTAATCTAGCTGGGTGTTGTCACCAGTGGAGGTCTGGTGTGTGTCTTCCCAGGCCGTGGCAACGTGTTTGTATGTCAACCTCTTGATTCACATAAAAATCTTTTAAAAAATTCTCTGCATAGACTTTTTTACATTATTTGGTTTTCATCATATTTTCACATTGCAGAGGGTGAAGTATCCTGTCTTACCCCTAAGAGACAAATTAGCAGCTGGTGGGAGAGTGGCAGGTCAATGCAAGAGAGGAAAACCCACCACCAGATGGAATGACACAGTGTCTGCAACAATGGGTTTAAACATAAATAAGATCGTGTGCCTGGCACAGAATCGGGGAGTGTTTCCAGCTGCTGTACACAGGGTCACTATGAGTTGGACTCGACTCGATGGCACCTAACAACAACAACAAGTTCAGATGGGAACTGAAGTTCAGATATGTGGGTGGACTTTCCAAACACCATGCAGCTAGTAAGTGGTGAAGAGAAGCGTCTGATTCTCAGCTTGGCATGACTGCTCTATGACTGCCCTACTTCAGGGTGTTAGAAAGAGAAACAAAGACTCTATGACCTGACAATTATTCTTGCTTTTAAATCATGTACAAAGTGCGTGTGACATGGACCTGAGAACTTCTTCTCTCATTTCTGTCTCTCACATAAAATCAGTAACAGCTGCAGGCTGGGCCCCCTTTCTCTACAGAGAGCTGTGGTTAGGAGCTGCTGAGTCCTGTCTGGCTCATAGCAACCCTCATGGGTTTATTGATGGCTGATTGTTTTGGCAGTGGGCTGCCAAGTCCTTCTCCCATTTTTGACATGCTAGAGGTCAAACCAGCCTACAGCCGTAGCCCTGTGGCATCTGATCCCATCAGATCTCGGAAGCTAAGCAGGGTCGGGCCTGATTAGTACTTGGATGGGAGACCACCTGGGAACAGCAGGTGCTGCAGGCTTGGGAGACAGACCTGGCAACCCACTCCCAAAAATCAATCCACCATTGAAAACCCTGTGAACAGCAGAGAAGCACTGACAATAGTGTTTCGCCTTTTGTACGCAGGGTCTCTATGAGTCGGATACAGACTTGACGGCACCTAACAACAACAACAAGGGATCAAACCCAGGGCCTCAGAGACGACAGAGCGGTACTCTGCTCGCTGAGCTAGACCCCAGCCATACAGACAGCAGAATAGAGCAATGATGTACACTGTAATAGCTACAGTAATTAATTCTTGTGTCAAAGAAGAACAATTCAGAAACAACATTCATAATTGTAAAGATTTAGGACCTACAATAATCACCCTTCTCGTGTCCATCCTTGGTCCCATGAGACCACTCAACAGCAGTCAGAAGCTGCTTTTACAAATCCAAGGCATATCCCAGAATAAATGAAATTTCCTGTAAGTGTGAGCTCCTGTGTTCTCATACCCTGCTGGCTCCTTCCCATCTCGTCTCCTACCATTTTCCTATCTATTCTCTTCTGCCACATTGGTCTTTTACATTCCTTGAAGATGACAGCTCACCTCTACCCTCACTGTTCCATCATCTGAGACTTTCTCAGGGTTTCCTTTTTCCTGTCAGTAGAGTACTCCTCAGATGGCATCTTGTCTGCAAAGACATTTGTCTTGGATACTTTCACCCACTTCTCTTTCTTGGTACACTGGTTTAGTTTAGTTTAGTTTAGTTTTTTTTTGTTTTGTTTTTTGTTTTTTTGTTTTTTTTTAGCATGATCCCTTCCTAAAATTATATTATCTATTGATTGGCACAAATCATTAATAACTACCTTCCTCCAGCAGCATGGAAGGCCCTGTGACACAGAGACTTGGCCTGGTTCACCAACATCAAGAACACCGCAGAGTACATCATATATACTTGATACCTACGTTCTGACTGGATGGAGGAATGTGTGTGTGCTTCTAAATAAAAATTTCCGCTTAGCTTCCAAGATCTAATGGGATCAGACACCACAGTGGCACAGCTACAGGATATATATATATATATATATATATATATATATACACACACATATATATATATACATATACACACATATATACACACATATATATACATATACATACATACATACATATATATACACATATATATATGTATGTGTATATATATATATATATATATATATATATATGGGAGAAGGACCTGGCAATCCACTCCCAAGGCAATCCCGAAACAGTAAGCCATTGAAAACCCTATGAGGGTCTCTATGAGTCAGATACCGACTCGACGGCACCTAACAACAACTAACATATATATATATAAAATGTTGTTGTTGTTAGGTGCCATCGAATCGGTATCCGACTCATAGCGACCCTCTGTACAACAGGGGAAACACTATTGTCAGTGCTTCTCTGCTGTTCATAGGGTTTTCAATGGCAGATTGATTTTTGGGAGGGGGTTGCCGGGTCCTTCTCCCAAGCCTACAGCTTCTGGTGTTCCCAGGCAGTCTCCCATCCAGGTACTAACCAGGCCCGACCCTGCTTAGCTTCTGAGATCTGATGGGATCGGATGCCACAGGGCTATGGCTGCAGGTATGTATATATATATATATCTGGAATGATATAAGAAGTAAAACCATGAATTTGTTCTGCAAAGAAAAGAGTTTCTAAATTCTGTAGGGATGTACAGAGATTGTTATGGGCACTCTAAACATTCTCACCTGAAAACATGTCTTTCCACTGTGCCTAGTTGAAGCTTCAGCTTTGCAATGTGATGGCCCCTGAGGATGTCAAGGTACCTGGATGTTACTAAGCATCCTAAGTCTCTAAACTTTCCTCTCTGAAGACAGAGAGCAGGGAACTACCTGAGCAGGAAACTCAAAAGCCCCCATTTATTCAGCTACTACTGTGGTTCAGACCCTTCAACATAAGCCCGTTTGGATCTACTCAAAATGTTAACAGTAGCCAGCTTTGAGTATATTAACTCTTTAGAATCATCTGTGGCAACTGAGAGTTTTAAATAATGCTTTTTGTGTGTGTGTGTGTGTGTTTAACAAATGGATTTCAATGATTTTTATTTAATTTTTTTTTGAGACAGTATCTCACCGCGTAGCACAGGCTATCCCAAAACTCGCTATATAGCCCAGGCTGGCCTTGAACTCATGTTGATCCTTCTGCCTCAGCCTTTCAAGTGCTGTTTAACGTGCTTTAAATAACACATTATTAAAAATAAAATTGACAACCCTAACACTGGCTCTCAGAATGACCAGATCAAAACTGAGTAAACTGATTTCTGAAAACATGTTTTATTTTAAGAAAATAGGGCTTTATCAAAATCTGGGATAATCAAGAAGAATGGTGTTTTCCAGCAATGCATAACTGAGTTCTAAGGTGTGTGCATGAGGACCGAGATGAATTACACTCAGGCCACGGTGGTCTAATGAGCCATGGTAAGCACACTGATGCCGAGAGGACAAAATGTGTTCTAAGTTTCATCACGAACCTAAGCAAAGATTCTTTGAGAAAGAATCCAAACGCATGAGCACAGCTGGATCAAGCTTGAGAGGTACATGTTTGAAATAGTCAATTTATAGTCGATTGCTAAGAAAAGCTTCAATTGGCCTAATTTTATGTATCCTTCTGTTGTGACCAGCCTCAGGCAGAACCGTGAATTCTATCGTGGATTTTTTCCTATATTCCCTTACTGTGCCTATAATCTTCCTCTTGGTGACACTTATCCTCAGGCCATCCGAGCCCACATGCATCTATTCTTTTTCTTCCAGTATATGGCTTTTATTTTCTTTCTTTTTTTAAAAGATGGATGGTGGTGGTGTTAGGTGCCATCAAGTCGGTATCTGACTCATAGAGACCCTATGTACAACAGGTGAAACATTGTTGTCAGTGCTTCTCTGCTGTTCATAGGGATTTCGATGGCAGATTGATTTTTGGAAGTGGGTTGCAGGATCCTTCTCCCAAGCCTACAGCACCTGGTGTTCCCAGGTGGGCTGCCATCCAAGGACTAATCAGGCTTAGCTTCCAAGATCTGATGGGATCGGATGCCACAGGGCTACGGCTGCAGCCCTTAAAGATACATAAGAGCATAGAATTTTAAAAGAAACAAATGGTTCTTTGGTGGAAAAATGGTAGCTTCTTTCACATGCAGGTAGCAAAGATACCCCCCGGAAAAGATCATTTCACATCTGTAGAAAGGACTACAGAGGCATTTGCATTATCCTGCTGATGGATGGACCTGACCCAACCACTCAATTACTAAATTAAAGTTACTGTAACTAGAGATGGTGACTGGATAAGGCCTGTCCCTTGGCAACGAAATGCCCGGGCCAAGGTATTTATGCACAACGTAGACGGCCTTTATAAGTAGCGAGAATCCAATTTCATTCTCATTATTACCATTGTGCCAAATGACTTGTGAAATAAAATAAATGAGGGCTACAGCACCTAGCGAGCGAAGACAACCCCCCATTCATCATTCCCCTGCAAAGCTGCCTCTGATGGGCTCCAAATGAGGGTGTGAGACAGGATTAGTCCTGACTATCCATGGAGCAGAACAAAGTGTTATTCTTGATCTCGCTTCGCTGGTTTCTGACTAGCATAGCGTTTTTGGTATTGTCTTATTTTTCTCCTTTCATAAATCAAGGTGAGAATCTAACGAGCTATAAGGCTTGCTGGCTTCTAGAATTTTGCACAGTAAACTCCTTCTGTGTCTGCAGCCGTAGCCCTGTGGCATCCGATCCCATCAGATCTCAGAAGCTAAGGAGGGTCAGGCCTGGTTACTGTTTGGATGGGAGACTGCCTGGCAATACCCTGTGCTGTAGGCTTGGGAGAAGGACGTGGCAAATTACTCCCAAAAAACAATCAGCCATTGGAAACCCTATGAACAGCAGAGAAGCACTGACAACAGTGTTTCCCCTATTGTACAGAGGGTCGCTATGAGTCTGATACCCAACTCAACGGCACCTAACAACAACAACAACTTCTGTGGCCATTGGTGTAATGTGTACTTGAACAACAGGCAGATGTGAAGTGCAGGTGGTAATCATTCATTCCATGCCCCTTCCAAAGACATTTCTAATACTGGGTCTGGGAAAGAGCTTGAGAAATGAGCGTCACTATCATGTTGTAGGGCTGGGATTTAGCTCAGTTGGTAGAGCGCTGTGGTGCAGTCTCTGAGGTCCTGAGTTCAATTCCCAGCACCACAATAATGGGAGAAGGGCCTGGCAATCCACTCCCAAGGCAATCCTTAAAGAGTCAGCCATTGAAAACCCTATGAGGGTTGCTATGAGTCAGATACTGACTCGACAGCACCTAACAACAACAACAACATCATGTTGTGCCTTCACCCTCCCTATTTTCTTTGTGTCTGGTGCACCGTGTCAGAAAAATAGCAGAGGGAAAAAAGTGGGGAGAAAAATGGAAAGGATAATTTTTAAAAATCCACACAAAATATTGAAAAACTCTGGGGTGGATCTGAACCTGGGGGCTGTCATTGTGGTTTCAAGATGCTTGACATTGCCCTTCAGTCTTATCTTACTGTATGAACCCGAGAACCACACTCATCCTGTGCACAGGATCCAAGACATGTATATTATTTTCCTAAGAATAGTAGTGCCTGCAGCTGTAGCCCTGTGGCATCCGATCCCATCAGATCTTGGAAGCTAAGCAGGGTCGGGCCTGGTTAGTCCTTGGATGGGAGACCACCTGGGAACACCAGGTGCTGTAGGCTTGGGAGAAGGACCTGGCAACCCGCTCCCAAAAATCAATCCGCCATTGAAAACCCTGTGAACAGCAGAGAAGCACTGACAATTGTATTTTGCTTATTGTACATAGGGTCACTATGAGTCCGGTACCAACTCGACAGAACCTAACAACAACAACAAGAATAGTAGTACATGCCACAGCGATTATGTAAAGTCACTTAAATACATAAATCAAATAAAACCCAGAAGTTACTGGGGTTTTTTATTATCCACCCTGGCACAAAGTGACAGCCAATCCTGCTTGAGGGTATACACTCATCCTAGCCAGGTAGCCACGCACTAGCACTGTCAAGGATGAGCTCATGTTCCCCACAGCCTCTGACTTTGGGCTGCATCAGGCCCACAGTGTGAGTTAGCTCTGAAAGCAGTAGCTTTGCGTTAAGACAAATCTGAGCATGAGCCCAAGCACATCACTTTCAGAAAGATCCCCAAGTCACAATGTGCGATTCTGGGATTGTCTGGCTTGTTGGTAGTGAGACATGGTGCCCATACAACAATTCTGCTTTTCACTCTCAGAATAGCATGTGATGAGTTACACGCCATGTTCAACACTGCCTTATAAAATAGGTTTTGTGTCGGTTGATGGTGCCCAACTGCAGGCCGAGGTACATGCTCTGAGCATGTTTGGGGTAAAATAGGCTAAGCTACAATGATTGGGGGGCTGGGATTTAGCTCAGTGGGTAAAGCGCTGTGCTGCAGTCTCTGAGGCCCCGAGTTCAATTCCCAGCACCACAAAAATGGGAGAAGGGCCTGGCAATCCACTCCCAAGGCAATTCCGAAACAGTCAGCCTTTGAAAACCCTATGAGGGTTGCTATGAGTCAGATACCGACTTGACGGCACCTAACAACAACAACAACAACAACGATTGGGAGAAGGAGGTGGCAACCCACGCCCAAGGCAATCCCGAAACAATCAGCCATTGAAAACCATACAAGGATCGCTATGAGTCAGACACGACTCAATGGCACTTAACAACAACAACAATGATCAGTAGGTTAGGAATATTAAGTGGATTTTTGAATTAATGAGTTTATTGAGACACAACCCCACTGTAGGCGGAGCAGCATCCATACAATTTGGATGACTTGGACAAGTTACCTAAAATTGTTGATCCTCAGATTTCTTGTTTATAACAGTAATAATATTTAGATGTTTATTCATGTTATTTCTTGCTTGGGTATTGTTTATTATATGGCAGGCAATCTGTCAAGTGCTTTAAACAGATCAAGTCAATTAATATTCATACTGAGACCACATATTAGTCACCATTTATATTTTTGAAGGGTCAATTATCTTGCCTAGTTTGTTGTGGTTGTTAAGTGCTATTGAGTTGGGTCCAATCACACTGACCCAATGTACCACAGAATGAAACACTTGCCAATACTGTGCCTTGCCCAGCACTCTGTCAGTGCTTCTCTGATATTCATAGGGTTTCCAGTGGTGACTGTTTTGGGAGTGGGCTGCCAGGTCCTTCTCCCAAATATGCTACACATAGATAGAGCACATCTGTAAGTACATACACATATGTATGTATACTTATATATAATTTATCCCACTTACTTAGAGACTTCTAGTTCCCTTCTTCCTCACTCCCATAGCTTCCAATAAGACTGACAAACAGGCCAGCCTTCCTTGCTCTCTTAATGTCCAATTCAAGAGCATATCCCACCCTACAAAACACGCTAAGATTCATGACTAAATTATTCTCTTCAATCAACACGTCGTGGCCATAGCAAACACAATACAGATGTAAAGTAACTTATGAAAGACATTGGAAAGGTAAAGACAAAACAGAAAATAAATACTTCATCCTCCTTTTTAAAATAATGAACACGTTGGATACATTGTTGTTGTTGTTAGGTGCCGTCGAGTCAGTATCTGACTCATAGTGACCCTCATAGGGTTTTCAATGGCTGAGTGTTACGGGATTGCCTTGGGAGTGGATTGCCACGTCCTTCTCCTGTTTTTGTGGTGTTGGGAATCGAACTCAGGACCTCAGAGACTGCAGAGCAGTGCTCTACCAACTGAGCTAAATCCCAGCCCCCTCTTGGATACACAGGAGATGCTTTTTCATTCAACTTACTGGTGAAGCTGTATTCAAAAGAAACATTCTGCTACCAAAAAAAAAAAAAAATGCTATCATCAATATGAAACATAAAAGCAAAAAAAGAGTAGGGTCTTTTACTCTTGTGAAGCTCAAAGTATTTCTTCAAATGGTATACCCAAGTGTTTATCAAAACCACAGACATCAGTCCAGATTGTGTTTGTTAGGGATACAGTGTCTAGGACTCTACAACACACATGCACGTTTTACAACTAAGCTGCTTAAGAAATCGGTTGAGCAGTAACTGATGTTTTGCCTCCTCAGTGATGGCTGAGAGCCTCAGCCTCTGCCTTTGGAAAACCACCAAGGGGACATGGCCACCTCAGAGGTCTTAGACAGGAGGGTGGGTGGCCACTGTGCTTGCAATCACAGTATGGGAAATACAGGAAAAAATCCTTTGGTAATTTTTTTCATAATAAATGATCTGAAACTAGTTATTCATTCAAAGGCGTACACAAGGAGAAAAATCATAGCATAAAATCAAGCAAATCAGGCCACCAAAGGAGGCCAAAATAAGAAGGTCTGAAACAGATTAAAGGAATATAGACTGAGAATTCTGCAGCGGTAGCCCTGTGGCATCCGGTCCCATCAGATCTCGGAAGCTAAGCAGGGTCGGGCCTAGTTAGTACCTGGATGGGAGACCGCCTGGGAACATCAGAGCTGTAGGCTTGGGAGAAGGACCTGGCAACCCCCTCCCAAAAATCAATCTGCCATTGGAAACCCTATGAACAGCAGAGAAGCACTGACAATAGTGTTTCCCCTATTGTACAGAGGGTCGCTATGAGTCGGATACCGACTCGACGGCACCTAACAACAACAACAAGACTGAGAATTATTTGAGAGAGAACTCAGGTATGAATGGTTAGTTTTGGTGTACTTTTGGTGGACTTTGGAAATAACCCCCACATATCCATCAGTTTGTTGTGCTATGGGGGCTTGCATGTTGCTGTAATGCTGAAAGCTAAGCCACTGGTATTACAGATACCAGCAGGGCCACCTATGGTGAACAGGTTTCAGCTGAGCTTCCAGACCAAGACAGACTAAGGAGAAGGACCCAGCAGCCCACTCCAGAAACAATTAGCCACTGAAAATCCTATGAATAGTAGAGGAGCACTGTCAAATAGAGTGCTGGAAAATGAGCCTCCCCAGATACCTGGGGAAGAGTTGCCTCCTCAAAGTAGAGTCAACCTTAATGATAGGAATGGAATAAAGCCCCTGGAACCTCCTTTTGCTGGTGTGCATGACTCAAAATGATAAGAAACACAGTGGCTGCAACAATGGGCTCAAACATAAAAAGATCATGTATATGGCAGTGTCAAGTAGCGTTTTGCTCTGCTGTAGTTCAGGTGGCGATGAGTCAGATCTGGTTAGACGGCACCTAACACCACCATAGCAAATCAACACGTGCCTTAGTGCTAAGAAGTACTATAAACAGGTGAATGCCACAGCTCTGCTTTGAAGGACTGTATTGAAATAGCTCAACCCCTTGGCCACATGTATCTGGCCTTCCAATCCTCAACATGACACTTCAGTGCATTGACTGTCAGTCACGGGAAGTGGCGTGGCAAGTGAAAATATCTTACTCCCTCTGCTAACGAAGCTCATATCTTAACAGCAGAGCAGTACCGTGCTAGTGCATCGCTGCGACACAGCGAGCCTGGGCTTTCAACCGTTTGAAGGTAGTGTAACAATGAGCCACACCCAGACAAAGGACCCTTCTTCCCTAAGCAGATTTTTCATTTTTTTCTGGCTTGACAACAGAAGACTTCAAGGATGGGGTGGGCTTTTGAGCCAAGGGAGCAGCCTTAGAGGCCAACAGAAGTAGCAGTAGGAGGAAAGAGTCATTTTGCATCATAATTCTGGAATCATATTATTTGGGCTTGGACTTCAGACAGCTATTGTAAGTGCCATCATGTTTTAAAGGCGAGGAGAACCCGGCACGGTGGCGCACACCTGTAATCCCAGTGGCTTGGGAGGCGGAGGCAGGAGGATGGCAAGTTCGAGACCAGAGGCAGTCTGTGTAACTTAGCGAGACCCTGTCTCAAAAAGTAAAAAAATGGGCTGGGAGCGCAGCTTAGTGGGCCAGCACTTGCAGAGCATGCAAGCCTGAGGCCCTGCGTTCAACCCCCAAGATGGCAAAAAAAGAAAAGAAAAAAGAAAAGAATAAGGGGGATAAAGCCTTCCAATCAATGACAAAGATAATTAAGACGCTTGTGTGTACTTAACAGTGACATGCGTAGTTTGCAAATCTGGTGTTAGATGGAGGCTGAGCTCCAGAATTTGCTAGATCTCTATTTCTAAGTCTGGACATGATTATTTATGGGAATACTATTTCTTTTTTATGGTGGTTTCATAACCAAGCATTTCTGTGATTTTAAAAAAACGATTAAAGTATTGGTCTTATAAAAATGCAATAAATCACATATGTAACTAAGTTTATGGTAGGTGCTTTATTTGTGGGGCCCTATGTGCAATTCATAATTAAATCATTGGACGTTCATTTCACATGAGCCTGAGTACACTACTTGCTTTGTAAACAAGTATTTATGTTTGAAGTTAGGGAAAAGATAACAGCCAGGGAAGCCCAAATTCTGAATTTGTAGGTTGGAAAATGTACATATTTGCCCTGTGGAGCATGTGCTGGCCTGTCCTTCAAATGCAGCTTCATATACAATAGAAGAGATGCTCTAAAGACCAGAAAAAGAGTACATTCCAGCAACTCCGCCATTTCCTCATTATGTCTACTCAGCTTACAAGCAAATTCAGTTAGAAATCTTAGCAGTAAACAGACACCCAATTCCAGTATGCCATTTAGTGTTGTTTTATCTGTAGTAATTGTTTGCTTGGTTCATGGAAAAAGTAATAGAACCATTCCACATTGAATGGAGGGTGTTTGTTTGTTTGTTTGTTTGTTTTTGTACTGAGGTTTGTTTTGTACTGAGGGTTGAACCCAGGGCCTTGAGCTTGCATGCTCTGCAAGTGCTGGACCACTGAGCTGCACCCTCAGCCCATTTTTTTTTTTAACTTTTTGAGACAAGGTCTCGCTAAGTTACGCAGACTGCCTCTGGTCTTGAACTTGCGATCCTCCTGCCTCTGCTTCCCCAGCTGCTAGGATTACAGGCGTGCGCCAACACGCCCACACTGAACGGAGGGTTTATGAACCCTAGTGCACCCTTGGTGTAAGCCACACATTGTCACTGTCAATGGTGTCCTGGAGCGATTTGTTTGTGAATTTGTTAGGGCTGTGATAACAAATGACCCAAAGTGGGTGGCTTAAAATAACAGAAATTGACCCTCTTGTGGTTCTGAAGGCCAGAAATCCAACATCATGGTGCAGGTAGGGTTGATTTCTTTGGGAAGCTCAGGAGAAAATCCTGGCCATGTCTTTCTCAGCTTCTCATCGCTCCAGGAGCTCCTTAGTTTGTGCAGCTTAACCCAAGTCTCTGTCTCCTTCACATGACCTCTCCTCCATCCTGTCTTTTTCCCCTTCTTTTCTAAGGTGACTTGTCTTTGGATTTAGGGCCTACTCTAATCCAGAATGATCTCATCTCAATATCTACAACTGTTTCTTCTCATTGTATAGTGCCATTGAGTGGAGTCTGACTCACAGCGACCCAGTGTACAACAGATGAAACACTCCCTAACACTATGCCATGTCCAGCATTATGTCAGTGCTTCTCTTCTATTTATAGGGTTTTCAATGGCTGATTATTTCAGGAGTGGGCTACCTGGTCCTTTTCCCATTTTTTGAGGTTCTGGGGATTAAACCCAGGGCCTTAGAATGCATGGAACAAGCACTCTACCAACTGAGCTAAACTCCAGCCCCACCTACAACTTAATTACTCTAAGAGACTTTTTTCTTTTTAAAACCAAATAAACTCACATGTCCAACTAAGGAACATTCATAGGTTCTTGGTGTACATATCTTTTGGGGAATCATCACGAAAATCCCTACAGTTATATTCTACTATTTTTCTGGTTTTCCGCATCCTAGACCTGATTCTGTTTCCTTGTGATAACACCAAGTTAAATTAAAAACGGTCTGTGACTTAGCAGTGGGACCTTTTACTCTCTTCTGATTTTGTTTGTTAATTGATTTAAATTCCATGCATCTTCCAAATAATTATAGGACTCTGCTCTAAATCAGTGGAAAGTTTACTGTCATCTTATTTTTAAAATTCCCTCAACATTATATTCCAGCTAAAAGAACATCAGAAATACCTCTTCAGGAAAAGTTTCTATCTTAAACAGAAATGGAACCCAAGGACATACAGAAAAATACTATATAGTAAAAGATAGAGAAGACTTGGATGGGAAACTTAGATAGGAAGGGGGGAGGGGGGAAACATAGAGGAGGGTAAGGGGTAACCTATATGAATAATGCTTATCAAATTGCATATATGAAAATTGTCACAACGAAAAGCA
>VMDO01014654.1:0-15959 GCA_007922755.1 Pedetes capensis | reverse complement strand
ACCTCTTTAACTATTTCCTTACAATTACTTATTTTTGCTATATGTTCTCCCAGAATATAACAATCTACTGAAATTGTTAATATAGTCTGAGAATATTTTAACTGTAGAGATAATGTGGTATTGTTCAAATTAAATTCGACAGGCTTTAGCTACAAATAGATCTGACTACGATTCATAGACAATAGCATTAGCACATTGAAGCTATTTGATTTAAACAATTCATTCAGTCTTTTTTAGTGCACATCTTCTCATCTATAAAATGGAGATCCTAGTACCACCTACACCTGCAGCCCTAGCACTCTGGCGTCCAATCCCATCAGATCTCGGAAGCTAAGCAGGGTCACATCTGGTTAGTACTTGGATGGGAAACCACCTGGGAACACCAGGTGCTGTAGGCTTGGGAGAAGGATCTGGTAACCCACTCCCAAAAAACAATCCACCATCGAAAGCCCTATGAGTAGCAGAGAAGCACTGACAATAGTGTTTCACCTGTTGTACATAGCGTCGCTGTGAGTCGGATACGACTCGACAGCACCTAACAACAACAAGTACCACCTATGTCTGTTTCTACTGAGGTTTGGATTCAAAGCAAGTAAATCATCTAGAGCAATGCCTGGGGCATAAATGTAATAAATGATATCAATTAGTCAATACAGCCTGTCTGTGAAGCCAAAAATGAAAGGGGATTTTGATTGTCAGCTCATTCATTTAACTCATTTAAATGCTGAACCGAATCGTCCCCAACACGGAGTAGACTTTGGGATGTGTGGTGTAACTGGAGAGAGAGGCTGAGTTCAGGCATTGCATCTGATTTCCTTAGTGGATCTGTTTCTCCATCCTTTGGTCCCTGCTCCTCTAACCAGTCTCGCACTTTGCCCTGAAAACCTGATTCTCCTTTGTGTATGGTTCACTCAAGCTCTTTTGCAACTTGGAAATGATCCCCTTCCTTCTGTGTTATCCATACCCAGCCACCTTTGCCATTCCATGCGATATCACTTTGTTCCTGAAGTTTTCTCCCACACTTATGCTCCAATGTCTATTCACCTTTGCAATTTGACAGGGCTTCTGCTGTGTGCTTGCTTTGGCTTTGCACACATCCTGCCTTGCACTGTTGAAAGATACAAGGTAGGCGCTGGGACTCATCGGATGTAAATGCCCCAAGGTCCAAGATTCTACTCCAGTGCCCATGTTTCTGAGCTGTGCACTGAAGTTAACTCAATTATCCTTGCAGTTTCAAGTCTGACCTCAGAGTCTTGGTTTCTTTTCAATAAAATTAAATTGAACTCCAAGATCCCATAATCTAGACTAGTATGAAATTCAACTCTGGTAATTATCGGGGCTCCTTTCTGCATGATCTTTGAATCACCTAGAGATCTTCTATCGAGATAAACATTTGGGTCTCCAGTTCCTCGTCTGCCCTCGTTATGTCTGGAAGGCCGTTATTACCCATGCCTGCCTCATCGCTGACACCTTGAAGTCCCTCCTTGTCTGCAGGGCAGGAGTTTTTCTCATGACTGGGAGTTCCAGTGCCTCCAGTTCAGTTTAGTTGTTTTCTGGAATTTGATCTCTGTGTTTTGTTACGATAAAATAGTTTTTGAACCCCAGATCATCCTAGATCCTAGAAACCATCATCCTTTCCTTTAGCCTAGAGAATGCTATCTTTGTCTAATTCCACCCTTATTCCTTTTGAAACCACCTGCCTCTCCTTTCCCTCTATAGCCAGACAAATATCTTCATTAAGCTTAGATTTTAAAATGGCAAGGAAAGAAGGTGTCTTCAAGAATCTACTTCCAACCCAATGTTCCTACCTCAGATAGATCACTCCATTTAATTCAACTGTAAATAGAAAAAAATAAAAGTCCTGAGAAGCAACAGAATTCAACGTGTAAGCAAAGTTTTCTTTTCAACTCTGAGCAGCTAAAAATACTGATGATTTGGGTGTATTGGTCTCAAAGACTTGTGCAGCACACTTAATGATCAATGTATGTGATGGCCTGAGGAACGAGGTACAAACCATTATGTTAACGGAAGGAAGATTCTGACATATGAGCTGGGCATGGGAGCGATGTCTCCGTAATGTGGGAAGAGGGGAGTGGGAGGTAATGGCAATCATAACTCCCATCACTTGGATTTGTTCTCTAGCATACTGGTCATGATCTGGCCTGGAATGAGAAGGAAGTGAAAGGGAGGTGTGGAAGAGGACGACATTATATACCCCACAAGACACCAGGGGCCTGCAGTTGGCATGGTGGCATCCAATCCCATCAGATCTCAGAAGCTAAGCAGGGTCTGGCCTGGTTAGTACTGGGATGGGAGACCGCCTGGGAACACCAGGTGCTGTAGGCTTGGGAGAAGGATCTGGCAACCCACTCCCAAAAACCAATCAGTCATTGAAAACCCTATGAACAGCAGAGAAGCACTGACAATACTGTTTCGCCTGTTGTATGTTGGGTTGCTATGAGTCGGATACCGATTGGAGGGCACCTAACAATAATAACAACAACAACAAGGATACCAGTTGCTCCCAAGAATACTTCCTAAGGATTCGCTTAACATAGTTGAGGGAGAACAGGAATTTAGAATACTGAATGCTCTGAAGAACAAAGCTTAACTTCGGTCCATTGAGATTTGGTATAAAACGCGGTATAAAAACATGCCTTTGACACAGCGGAATCCTCATGAATCTCTCCCTGGTAACATCTACCCCAGAAAGTCTAGGATGGACACTGGAACCCAGGCTCTCCTGTGTTGTTGCTCAAGTTCTCAGGGTTCTGTTGCAATGAGGTTAGGTGCCGAAGGACAGGCAACGATGATAATTTGAATAATCGGTCCATGCGTCATTATTCCTCATCAGAGCTCTTACAAATCACATTCACGTTGCTGTTGTTAGGTGCTGTTGAATCGGTGTCTGACTCATAGCGACCCTATGTGCAACAGGAGAAACACTGTGGTCACTGCTTCTCTGCTACAAAACATCAGGAAGTCTGGAAAGCAGAAGGATTTGAGGAGTCAGGAAGGAAGGAGAGGACATGTCCTACACGGTAGTTTGGAGGAATGTTTTGTCAAAACACACGGACTGATTTTCTGGACTCTCAAAACGGTGTGTATGAGGGGCTGGAGCGGTGCGTGACATTTCGACAAGAACTAGGATTTCAGATGTGTTTGCTGCCTCTGGGCTACAGCTGGAAAAATATTCCAGCAGTGATCTTCGCCCCAGAGTGGCTGGAGTCAAAACCGCGAGAACATTCATTGTATTTCTCTCTCTCTTTGTGCTAACATTTATTCAGAGATCAATGAATACTTGATTTGATAAACTGTACACTTCCCTCAATTATGTTGACTAATTATGAGAGAAGCTGGTTGCTAAACACTTGGCTAACACTGAATGTTTCCTGGGATGACATCAGGATGTGAAAAGTTCCCCAGGCCTAGGTGGTGTAGTACTGTTGACATGGGTGCTGCCATAGTGTCTTAAACTGAAAACTACAAAAATAACACCTTTGGTATTTCACCTGGTGTTTCTGACATTTATTCCATCGAATTCTAGTCCCTCAATCAAGATACTCAACTGGAATTGGCCTATGACTGTTAGATAAGTTTTCAATCCTATATCTTATATCACCAAATTAAATGTTCATAGCATCTAAGGGGTTTGGCTTGGTTGGTAGAGGACTTGCTCTGCATGCTCTGAGGCCCTGGGTTTGATGTCTGGCACTGCAAAAAATGGGCAAAGAATCTGGAACTCCATTCCCAAAACAACCAGCCATAAAAAACCCTATGAATAGCAAAGAAGCACTGACAATAGGGTTAGGCATGGTACAGTGTCAGGGAGTGTTTTGTTCTGTTGTACATTGGATCACTATGAGTTGGACCTGACTCAAGGACACCTAACAACAACAATAAGCTACATAAGAAAAAGACTCCAAGTAATCCTGTAATGTTTTTAAATTGCTTTTGTTTGTTTGTTTGTTTAGAGTACTGGGGGTTGTTGAGTCCATAGCCTTTCATGTGCTAACAAGGGCTCTACCACTGGGATGCACCCCCAGCCCCTTCTAAAATTTATTTATTTATGTTTGAGTCATACAAGCAGACTCTAACCTCAAACTAATAATCCTCCTGTCTCAGCCTCCCAAGTCACTGTGATTGCATGAGCGAGCCATGGTGCCTGGCTTAAATTCCTTTTATTTAGCATCCCTCAAATTTATTTCCTGTAGTACCCATTCATGATGGTTGATTTTGGATGTCAATTTGACTGAAGGATGCCTAGAGAACTAATAAGTATCACTTTTGCAGGTGTCTGTGAGGGCGCTTCCAGAGAAGATTGGTGTGTTGGCCAATGGACACACCATTGGGATAGACTCAGCATCAATAGACAGGAAAGCAGAAGAATGGGTAGACTCTCTCTCTCTCTGTGTTTCTCTCTCTCCCTCCCTCCTTCCCTTCCTCCTTCCCTCTTTCCCTTTCCCTCTCCCCCTCTCCCTCCCTCCCTCCCTCTCTCCCTCCCTCCCCCTCTCTCTCCCTCCCTCTCTTCTTTCTGGAACGGACATGTTTGCTGCTGCTGCTGCTTTTGGACATCCCACTCTAGATTCTTTGGGTTTTGGATCCTAGGAATTGCACCACTGGTTCTCTCCAGCCCTTGGACCCTTCAGCCTGGAGGGCTTGGGAGCTTGGACCATCACTTTCCCTGGTTCTAAGGCTTCTGCTGCTTTAACTAAATACTACTATCAATTTCCATAGCTCTCTAGCTCAGTCATGGTGGAAATGTTCAGCCTGTATGATCATGTAATCCACTCTAATAAATCCATTATAAATCTGTCTGTCTGTACATGTGTATGTACTACACATAACTTTTATTAGAGCACATTGTTAAAATTGTTCTTATTTTATTGCTAGTTATTGTTGTATATATACTATATATACATATAATATATATTACCATTATATATATATATATATACATACATAAAACATATATATATATATATGAGTTTTCATTCGATTGGTTCTGTTTCTCTGGAAAAGCTTAATACCTCATGTCTCAAGAGCTGTATGTTGGCACCTGCCAGAAAATATTGCTATATGGGGTATAGAGTTGTATTTCTACCTTGATACAGATAGTTCGTAACTTACGATGATTCGATGAAATAATCATTTGGTTTTACAATGGATCGAAAATGTACCCGCATAAGCAATTTGCTTTTTTTACTTTCAGTGGGCTATTCCGCAAATTACAGTAGCACTTCCCCATCCAGGTCTTCGTGTTCTGTAGTTCATTACTCATGCTCAGCGACGGCCCCAAAGTACTAATCCTTGCCATGACTCTTTCAAGAAGCAGAGACTATACTCACATAGCTTTTCTTACACTACAGTGGTAAAATAGTTCTATCTTATTGTTAGTTATTGTTGTCAATCTCTCAATGTGCCTGATTTACAAATTAAGCTTTATCATGGGTATATATGTACAGAAAAAAACACAGGATGTAAGGCGTTCAGTTCTAGCTGAGGTCTCACGCATCCTTTAGGGGTCTTGAAACATATCCTATGCAGATAAAGTGGGATGGGATTTAGCTCAATTGGTAGAGCGCTGCGCTGCAGTCTCTGAGGTCCCAAGTTCAATTCCCAGCACCACACAAATGGGAGAAGGACCTGGCAATCCACTCCCAAGGCAATCCTGGAACAGTCAGCCACTGAAAACCCTATGACGGTCACTATGAGTCGGATACCAACTCGACAGCACCTAACAACAAGGCTGACTCATAGTGTTCCATAGGTTAGAAATATACAATGCATTTTTGAGTTATAGTATTTTCAACTTGCAATCAATATATTAAAACATAACCCCATTGTAAGTTAAGGAGCACTGGCACACAGCATTGGAAAATTTCATAATTCAATCCGTATTGAAGATAAGTCACAGGCAATATAAGGTATATATTATTTAAGCACAATGATGTAATGATATAAGTATATAGATAGCCATAACAGTGCAGTATTATACACACTATATTTAAAACATATATTCAATATGTATGCAAGATGTTAAAACACAAGATTTGGACACAGGATATGTGAATGTGACAAATAACCAGCAATCAGATAGAAATAATGGAAAAAGGATGTGGCAATCAACTCTGGAAACAATCCTAAAACAATCAGCCACTGAAAACCCTCTGAGGGCCACTATGAGTCAGACCCAACCGGACCGCACCAAAAAACAACAATATAGAAACTAATCTAAAAGCCAAACAAAAATAGAAGTGAACAATTGTTCCCAGTGCCTGAGGGCTCAGTGGAGAGTCCCAGGCCTGGGGCTATCAGAGAAAACTCTGTGGAAGAGGCTGTGTCTGAGCTGGGTCATTATGAGGCATAAATGGATGGCTATGATAAAGGCAGCTGAGGATTTAGCTCAGTTGGTAGAGCGCAGCTCTGCAGTCTCTGAGGTCCCTAGTTCAATTCCCAGCACCGCAAAAATGGGAGAAGGGCCTGGCAATCCACTCCCAAGGCAATCCTGAAACAGTCAGACATTGAAAACCCGATGAGGGTTGCTATGAGTCGGATACCGACTTGATGGCACCTAACAACAACAACAACTATAAAGGCACGTCACCCTGGAATCCCTCTCATCAGATCTCAGCAGCTAAGCAGGGTTGGTCCTGGTTAGTCCTTGGATGGGAGACTGCCTAGGAACACCAAGTGCTGTAGGCTTGGGAGAAGGACCCGGCAGCCCACTCTCAAAACAATCAACCATCAAAAACCCTATGAAAAGCAGAAAAGCGCTGACAATGGTGCCGCGCAGGCACAGGTTGAGAAGGGTTTGGTTCTGTTGTACGTAGGGTCACTGTGAGTCATCCCCGGCCTGACGGCACCTAACAACAACAATATAAAGGTAAGCAAGTGTGTCACAGGTGCGAGAAAACCAGAGTCAAGTGAAGAGTTGCACTAAACTGTCACCTATCAAGGCAAATATTCTTCCAGACAATTTCAGAGCTTTGGACTCTGTGAACTTATTGGATTTAAAACAAAAAATGTAAAAGGAGGGCAGTCAGTATTCATATATTTTAAAATTATATCTCATCTCTCCATGCCATTTCTAGTTTCTCTGTTCATATAGTAGCTAACCAGATATTAACCTCAAATACATTACCAGACTCAAGACTATCATTTGATAGGAGTAGGTAAATCCCGCCTGCAGCTGTAGCCCTGTGGCATCCGATCCTGTCAGATCTCGGAAGCTAAGCAGGGTCAGGTCTGGTTAGTACCTGGATGGGAGACTGCCTGGGAACACCAGAAGCTGTAGGCTTGGGAGAAGGACCTGGCAACGCCCTCCCAAAAATCAATCTGCCATTGAAAACCCTATGAACAGCAGAGAAGCACTGACAATAGGGTTTCCCCTGTTGTACAGAGGGTCGCTATGAGTCGGATACTGACTCGACAGCACCTAACAGCAACAACAACTGTTTCAAAAAGTAAAAAAATGAGCTGGAGGTGCAGCTCAGTGGTCCAGCACTTGCAAAGTATGCAACCGCAAGGACCTGGGTTCAACTCCTAGTACCACACAGACACCAAACAACAACAGCAACAAGGTAAATCCCAAAAGTATCACCAAAGAAGGACAGAAGGTGATGGTGTAATATTATGCCTTTTATTCCTCCCTCTACTCCTACTTAAACACACACATTATTTGGAAAGCCTGTAGCTGTAGCCCCATAGCATCCAGTCCCATCAGATCTCGGAAGCTAAGCAGAGTTGGGCCTGGTTAGTACTTGGATGGGAGACCACCTGGGAACACCAGGTGCTACGGGGCTTGGAAGAAGGACCCAGCAACCCACTCCCAAAAAACAATTAGTCATTGAAAACCCTATGAACAGCAGAGAAGCACTGACAATAGTGTTTCACCTGTTGTACACAGGGTCACTATGAGTCAGATATTGACTGGATGGCATCTAACAACAGCAACATTGTTTGGAACAGGATTCTTCAAATGTCTCACCTTTAGAACTCCTCATAACAGAGAAAAGTATATGTGCATATGAAAGTGTGTGTGTGTGTGTCCAGAGAGATGAGGGAGAGAAAAATTGCTAAGGAATCAACTCGTAGGATTTCCACTGGAGAAAAAATACCTTGGATACATCTGTTATCTCAAAACTTAGAACGAGTGGTGCAGTCTCTCTTAATGTACATGTATTTTATACAATACTTCTGTATGCTTAAGAGAGCAACGCACTTGTGGTCTCTCCAAAATGTTTTAGTACATTTGATATGCCAGGAAGATAAATTGTGCGTCTATCACAGCTTCCTATCACCCATGACGTTGTTTTTCACAGCCCACTGGGAAATTTCAAATAGAAAATAGACCTCTTTTTTAGTATGTGAAAACTAGAATACTTCCCAGAAATAGTTTGTATACATAAATATTTATACTTGTGAGGATTAATCCCATGGAGTGGCCCCATAATACTGCACTCATGTTGGTTTTATGTCACACTCACTTTAGATTCTTAGGTCTGGCTTGAAGCTCAGTTATGTGGCAGAAAGCACCTTTAATGGAGGTTAATTGCCTCCAGGTAAAAATAGCAAGAAACACCATGACTCGTGAGGCATTAGTACAAAATCAACACAGAGAGGAATGTCTTTGTGCTAGGTATCATTTTCTCAGTTTTCCTCCATCATCCTTGTGTAACGACATTCTTCCTTTAAGAAAAGGTGGATCGTGAAAATTTTTATTAACATGTGATGAACCCATTAGAACAATGCGCTCCAAATTCCAGCACAATCATTTCCTACTATGATCTAATAGTTATTCAGAGCAGAGACGTGTGTGTTAGTTCACTGAGTTTACAGACTAACAATTGAGCTAATAAAAATCATTCTGGGATTGAGCTTTGATCAGATCAACAGGTGAAAAGCAGAGAGCATTCTCAAACTGAAGAAATAGAAAGGCAAAAGTAGAATATTCTATCGCCAACATCCTATAATGGATAGGTGAGACCTGGATCTTCCAAGAATGTTTATAGTTTTAATATATAACAACTATCATCAGAAAGCTATCCAGAAACAGAAGGTAAGAGCTGTAGAGCTCAATATTCGGTGCATATTATTATAATCTGAGTATATAAATCTCAAAACTATCTTTATGCTGAGCACAGTGGGGCACACCTATAATCCCAGCGGCTTGGGAGGCAGAGGCAGGAGGATCTCAAGTTTGAGATCAGAGGCAGTCTGTGTAACTTAGTGAGACCCTGGCTCAAAAATTAAAAAAAAAAAAAAGGGCTGGGGTGCATCTTAGTGGTCCAGCATTTGCAGAGCATGCAAATGCGAGGCCCTGGGTTCAACTCCCAGTTACCCGCCAACCCCCCCCCCCAAAAAAAAAGCTATCTTTACTAACTTGGTTACTTTGGTATATTATGTAACACAAAGATATTTGTGCTTAGGAAATTACAAGTTGAATTTTCTAAAGATCCCTATTCATAAAGAATACAAATGGTAGATAAATACACAGAGGTAACACCCTCCTGGGATTAATATACTTGGGTGCCTCGAAACTGCTTTTTCAGAAAGGGCACCTTCCATTTTAAGTGTAAGACATACAGGTTTTGGTAAAGAAAATTTTTCCTTTCATTATAATACTAGTCCCTCTCCTAAGACCAGTCTAATGTAGTTTCTTGTACCAAGTAGGTGGTCATCAAAAGGTTTTTAATTAAATAAACTCAAACCCATCCATTCACTCACCCACACAAAGATACCAGCTGGAGCTAAACAGACTTGATTATGTCAAGTGAAGCAAAATACAAATCCAGTCATTGCCTTCACTAATTTGACCAATGGACACATGAAAAATTAATCAGATCAGCCACGCCTTCAAGTCCAGCCAGCAACCTGAAGTCTGTATTTCAAAGACAGCATGGCCCTAGAAGAGATCTTTATGGGGCAGTACCCTGGATCCTCAAATCCACTGGTAAATTC
The DNA here is from genome assembly GCA_007922755.1 of Pedetes capensis. NCBI lineage: Eukaryota > Metazoa > Chordata > Mammalia > Rodentia > Pedetidae > Pedetes > Pedetes capensis. The sequence goes on along the minus strand of VMDO01014654.1, from coordinate 5,996 downwards.
ATCCTAAATAACCCTAAACACTCCACATGTATCTTTGTCTCCAAAGGAAAACTTCAGAAAAAAACTCATTCCTATTCTGCTTTCCACCATCCCTTCATCAATGAGAGTTTTCCACTATGTCTGTTACTGATTTTCTCACTACCTGAAAATAGGCTCAAAGCCTCAGCCTCCCCTGGGGAATACTTCGCTTTACTACAATTAGGCAGGCAGTAGCATTGCCCAGCCCAGAAATTCAAGTGATGGAGTTGCTGGAAATGAAATAAGAAAAAGGTCTGGAGTCCTAAATCTTTATCATGTTTCATTTTCACAGTACCAGGGATTGAACTCATATGCTGTGGGAGTGCTCCACCACTGAGCTGCATCTTCAGCCCCTCTATTATTATTACTGTTGTTGTTGTTGTTGTTATTTTGTTTTGAGATAGGGGTTGCTAAATTGTGTAGGTTGCCTCTGGCCTCCATTCACAATCCTCCTGCCTCAGCCTCCTGAGAAACCAAGACTATAGGCATGTGGCACTGTACCCAGCTAACTCTTTATTTTATAAATAAGGAATCTAAGGCCTAATGAGGTGAAGTAACTTGCCTAAAATCAACTCAAATTATAGCAGATCAATAGTAGCTTAGACCAAAAAGTCTGAGAAAATTCCAGAGTTGCATCTGGCTGTTCAGCAGTACCTTTATCTCATTTTTAAATTAATATATAAATGAGAAGAAGGCAAGGTAGGTAGGTAGAATGAAAAAGTAGAAAAGATACGGAATTCATTGGTGTTGTACAAATGATATTCAAAACCAACATGACGTGAAGGCAGACATTTTTCCTACTAAACATCACAAATAGACTTCTAAGCATGTTTTTCGCAGCTAGCAAACAGATACATATAATCAGATACATTGAGCGAGCTAACTAATTTGCTAATGGAATATTTGCTCAAAGGCTAGAACTCCACAAAGAAAACCTGCAATTAACCTTTGAAAACGAAAAGAATCGTTGCCTAGAAGGTTTTCAGAGCTTAATTATTGATGGAAGCTGAAGAGTAAATCTACACCATGACCTTAAACATTCCTTATCTTTATATATCACTTCTTACTTAGGAAGTGGAGCAGTTCTATCTCTTGAAATGTTCTCACATGGAATGGAAAGAAGAAACTTTCTAAAGCTCCCTTCCTTGGCCAGAATGAATTTTGCTTTAAAATACTCACTTAATTTCATTGTTCTATAAATTTAAGAAATATGTTTTTCAGTTTGTTTGACATGCATGTTATTTTGTCAATAAAAATGATAAAAATACTTTTACTTCATAGAAATCTTAAAGTGGCAATTTTCCATATTAAAGAAAATATAAAAACCTAAGTTTAATCAGGGCTGGGATTTAGCTCAGTTGGTAGAGCACCACTCTGCAGTCTCTGAGGTCCCGAGTTCGATTTCCAGCAACACAAACATGGGAGAAGGACGTGGCAATCCACTCCCGAGGTAATCCTGAAACAATCAGCCATTGAAAACCCTATGAAGGTTGCTATGAGTCAGATACAACTCAACAGCACCTAACACAACAAGTTTAATCAAGAGAAACCCCACAAAGCTAGAAGTGGTATGGCAAAAAAAAAATGCTAACGGTTGAATGAGCAAGTGTGCTTTTTTTGTTGGTCATGCATGTCTCTAAATCATTAACAGTGATAACCTACTGAACATTATGTTTTCATATTTGCCAAAAAAATAAATAAAGCAACTTTCATTCATCATGTGCTATATGGCTGGGACATAGTAGATACTCAGTGAATACCTTGGAATGAATGAAGGTCAAGCACAGTGCCAAACAACGCAAGTGTGCATTACATTTAATTTTCTGGTTAAATAGTCGATGTTGGGACACTCTGAAGTTAATTAGTTCAACACTGTCCAGTGATACGAATCCGAGGTTTATACCTGGGTTTATCTGTTTGTGACTTCCCAAAATATTTTCAACTTAAGTATTCAATGAACACTAAATATCAATCTTGGGAGAAGGACCCGGCAACTCACTCCCAAAAATCAATCCACCATTGAAAATCCTATGAACAGCAGAGAAGCACTGACAATAGTATTTTCCCTGTTGTACGTAGGGTCGCTATGAGTTGGATACCAACTGGACGGCACCTAACAACAACAACAAATATGAATCTAAACAGTCACCTCAAATTGCCCCACATCTTCACAATGCAGATTCCCTTTATGTAAGCCACGAGAGATCTGAACGGGAAAGCTGGATGCCTTGTTAAAATGTTAGGGTACACTATATTTAACGGTGAGATCAAATGAAAAATGGGGAAGGCCATCTCTTTCAAAAGTATATTGTCTAAATTTTTATTAAACAGAGACCGATTGATGCTAGTATTTTCTGTCTTTTGAAATTCAAATCTTCTTGGGAAAATCAAATAGATTGCTATTTATTCCTTAAAAGAAACTGATTTCATCAAATTGCTTCCACCCAGCTCAGCTAAGGCTCACTGCAGACACAGGCATTTCAGCTCACCGGCTTATGCTCTGGATGGAGACGCAGAAGTGGGCATTTCCTGTGAGGATAGCCTGGGGTAGGCACCGACGAGACTGCATAACCACAGAGCAACATAAGGTCCGCAGATGGCTGGGTTTGGAGGGAGGAACTGTAATAATTTGTAGAGGGATTCCGGAGAGGCTGGAGTGTAGAAACACGCGGCTTATTTAGCTAGGTTATCTGGGTCCGGATTTATTATCAAACTCCTTAAAAGAACACATGAATCACTTTCAAACAAAATCCAGCCTTGGAGTATATAATCCTGATCCATTTATTGACTTTTTACCCTGCTTAAGCAGGCATTTATCTTTCTGTATGGAATACTGTTAGCTCCTAAAGAAATGATCTATCGACAGGAAGGATAAAAATAAGTGTATATGGGTAACGATGCACTTTCAGGGCAGGGGAGGCAAAGGTAGAGAAAGCACGTGTTTGTTTTCAAGGAGATTGCACCGTGATTTGCACAAGCCTGTGGGTTTCTACACAATCAGCACTGGCGAGCAACACAAAATTTTAAGTACCAGAATCCAATGCGTGAGTTTCCTAGGACCAGGGAGAAAAGGAGGGCTGGGGTTTAGTTTAGTTATAGAGTGCTACTCCGCACTCTCTGAGGACCCAGGTCTGATCCCCAGCACTACAAACACTGGAGAAGGACCTGGCAATCCACTCCCAAGGTAATCCAGAAAACCCTGTGAGGGTTGCTGTGAGTCTGACCCAACGCAACGGCACCTAACTAGAACAGTAAGTGTATAACACGTTGTTCAACATCGTTAGTAGTCAGGCAATGCAAGTTACTTGAAAGCACCCAACAACAAAGGAAAAGAGTGCCACAAACTTGGTGGCTTAAAAACAACAGAAAATTATTCTTCCCCAGCTCTGGAGGCCTGAAATCTGGTGTGATGAGATGGTGCCCAGGACTTTCTCTTGACATGGAAAAAGAGACAGTTATCACTGGAAGAAGTTGTTGTTGTTGTTAGGTGCCGTCAAGTCAGTGTCCGACTCATAGCAACCCTGTGTACAATAGGCAAAACATAGCTGTCAGTGCTTCTGCGCTTTTCATAGGGTTTTTCAATGGCAGATTGTTTTTTGGGAGTGGGTCGCCAGGTCCTTCTCCCAAGCCTACAGCACCTGTTGTTCCCAGGCAGTCTCCCATCCAAGGACTAACCAGGCCTGACCCTGCTTAGCTTCCAAGATCTGATGGGATCGGATGCCGCGGGGCTACGGCTGCAGGCATTGGAAGAAGACATGATGATAATTTGCAGATAGAGTCCAGAAAGAGGTTGGAGTATAGAAACATCAAAATCAGGGCCTTAAATTTAGAGTTGAGATATCACTAAGTAGGACTGAGAGTATAACTAAAGTATAAAACATAAAACCATATGAAATTTTAATTCAATAACTTCCTAATGGCCTGCAGCTCTAGCCCTGTGGCATCCGATCCCGTCAAATCTCAGAAGCTAAGCAGGGTCAGGCCTGGTTAGTACCTGGATGGGAGACCGCCTGGGAACACCAGGTGCTATAGGTTTGGGAGAAGGACCTGGCAACCCCCTCCCAAAAATCAATCTGCCTTTGAAAACCCTATGAACAGCAGAGAAGCACTGACAATAGTGTTTCCCCTGTTGTACTGAGGGTCGCTATGAGCCAGATACCGACTCGACGGCACCTAACAACAACAACAACTTCCTAATACTGACAGGTGCAGAAGGGAAATGCCACCACAAGGAGAAAGCACTCTGCATAATAAGATGATCTACTGACTCTATTTATTTTTATAACATTGACCATGGGTTTTCAAACTCTGCTTTTTTGGATTTCATGTAGGGCTTGTTTTGTATATTTCACTGTTGTTGTTGTTAGGTGCTGTCGAGTTGGTATCCGACTCATAGTGACCCTCATAGGGTTTTCAATGGCTGTTTCGGGATTGCCTTGGGAGTGGATTGCTAGGCCCTTCTTCCATTTTTGCAGTGCTGGGAATTGAACTTGGGACCTCAGAGACTGCAGTGCAGCACTCTACCAACTGAGCTCAATCCCAGTTGTTTTCACTAGTTATGCCTGTAGGAAAGATCTTCCCACCTTGAAGAAAACCATTTTTTTTTTTCGGTACTGGGGGTTGAACCCAGGGCCTTGCGCTTGCATGCTTTACAAGTGCCAGACCACTGAGCTGCACCCTCACCCCATTTCCTTACTTTTTGAGACAGGGTCTCGCTAAATTATGCAGACTGCCTCTGGTCTCAAACTTGCGATCCTCCTGCCTCTACCTCCAGAGCCACTGAAAGATGTTTCTTTTGATAATCAGTGAACCAGTCTTCTCAGACCTCATCCTTTTTAGTCACTCGGATGGTGTTTTAATATTTTTATTGAGTTTTTATTTTGATTTTTTCCATGCAACATCACCCAATTATTGCCCACCTCTTACCATATACTTTCATGTTTATTGTAAATGCTCATCTTCCGTATACCCATTCCCTGTCTTCTACTTTCTCATGGACATGGAACAAAATTTTAAAACTTATTCCACATATTTATTGAGTAAGGATCGGGGCATCTCTCTTTTTCACTCTAACACTAGCAATCTGATGATGCAACATTGTATTTCTATTTAAATAGAGCATGTTGGAATGAGAGAAATCTTGCCAGGTTCATGGTTCCTAAATCCTGAGTGGGTGGTAATCCATCAAATTCCATTCCCTTGATCCTACTGAACTGAACTAGCTTTCTAATTATTTCTTACCAAGATGTTATTGGTTGATGTTTTCAACTCTAATAGTAGTATTAACATACATTTCAGAGCCGGGCATGGTAACACACACCTGTAATCCCAGCAGCTCAGGAGTCAGAGGCAGGAGGATCACAAGTTCGAGACTGGAGGCAGTCTGCATAATTTAGCAAGATCTTGTCTTAAAAAGTAAAAAAAATAAATAAATAAATAAAGATAGGGGTGCAACTCAGTGGTCCAGCACTTGCAAAGCATGAAAAAAAAAAAAAGATAAATTTTCAAAGTAAGCTACCTATGCAGGAGTAACATAATTCTCATTTGGAAAAAGTATAGTCTGGATGGATATAAATGGCCTTCTTGGCATGACGCAAGAGGAGTTCACATCTCTGACAGCCTAGTCCTATTGACTTACTGGATTTCAGGAAGGCTTCATCAGAATCTCAGCGTAGCTTCCCAGCTCGCCCATCTCTGTCTTTCCAGCTCCAAAACTCATGCCCAAACTTACACCTCTAAGCCTGCTTTCCTTCCACCCCTGAGCTGTGGCTGGACAAGGACTGGTGTGATTTCTTGGCCCAAGCTAACACTTTGCAGAACTACCCCTCAGGTCAAGTACAGACCCAACATGTTGGGCAAAGGCAACCTGAGTCAAGCCCACCAGAATCTAGCCATTGCTCTCTGGAGGTGAGGACTGGTGCTGGAGACTGTAGGTGTCCGTGGAGGCAGCTCCTCAGAAAACAATTCATTTTGGTTCA
>VMDO01014653.1:0-53812 GCA_007922755.1 Pedetes capensis | reverse complement strand
AGACTGCAAGAGACTGAGAATTAAGGGGTGGAAAACAATATACCAAGCAGGGAGGAAACAAAAAAAGCAGGGGTTGCAATTCTAATATCAGATAGATTAAATTTCAAACCAAAACTAATTAGAAGAGACAAAGAAGAACACTACATTTTAGTAAAAGGAACAATCAATCAGGAACCAATAACACTCCTAAATATTGATGCCCCAAACACTGGGACACTTAGCTTTATAAGACAAAGTTTATGGAATGTAAAGAACTTTATTGTGCCAGAAACAATAATAATGGCAGACTGCAATACCCCACTTTTGTCAAGAGACAGGTCATCAAAATGAAAAATCAACACAGAAATGTCGAATCTATAATTTCTACCCCAAACCAGTTGGATCCCACAGATATATACGCAATATTTCATCCACATGATGAGGAATATACATTCTTCTCAGCTTGACATGGAACGTTTTCTAAGATAGATCATATGCTAGTTCATAAGAACTCCCTCAACAAATACAAACAAGTAGAAATTATCCCCAGCTCCTTGTCAGACCACAATGGAATAACATTGGAGCTAAAGAGCAAGAATAATTCCAGAAATTTTACAAACTCATGGAGACTAAATAATACACTGCCGAAGAACCAATGAGTTGTTGGTGAAATCAAAATGGAATTTAAAAAATTCCTGCAATCAAATGATGATGAAAACACATCCTACAAAACAGATGGGATACAGCGAAGGCAGTTTTAAGAGGGAAGTTTATAGCATTAAGTGCCTTCATTAATAAGGTAATGAAGAACCAAACAAATGAAATAATGATGTATGACAGTAGAAATCCAACAATAAATCAATCCTAAAAGGAGCATCAAAAAGGAAATTCCAAAGATAAAGGGAGAAATATCTCAATTAGAATCTAAAGAGATAGTTCAAAAAATTAATAAGACTAAGAGCTGGTTCTTTGAAAAGATTAATAAAATAGACACATCTCTGGCCTATCCCATCAAGAAGAAAAAAACTAACATAGTAAGGTTTATGAAGGAAAACGGGTCCATAACCACCTACTACAACAAAATACAGAAAATCTTCAGGGACTACTATGAGAGATTATATTCCCAAAAATATGAAAATACAGAAGAAGTAGATAAATTTATTAACACATATGACTTACCAAAGCTAACCCCAGAAGAAATAAGTGACCTAAACAAGCCCATTACATGTACATAAATAGAAAAGGTAATAAAATGTCTCCCACCAAGGAAGAGCCCAGGTCTGATGTACTCACAGCAGAATTTTACAAAACTTTCAAAGAAGATATAATACCTGTCTTCCTCAAATTATTCCAAAAAGTAGAAAAGGAGAGAACACTCCCAAATTCATTCTATGAAGCTGCCATCACCCAGACACCTAAACGAGGAAAAGATTCATCTAAGATAGAGAATTATAGACCCATCTCCCTTATGAATAGAGGTATAAAAATCCTTAACAAAATCCTGGCAAACCAAATCTAGGAACATATTAAGAAGATTATTCACCATGACCAAGTGGGATTTATTCCACAGATGCAAGGCTGGTTCAACATATGGAAATCAATTAATGTAATCCAACATGTCAAGAAACTGGCAAACAAAAACCACATGATAATCTTGATTGATGCTGAAAAGGCCTTAGACAAAATACACACCTTTTCATGATAAAAACTCTGGAGAAGATAGGTATAACAGGCAAATACCTTACCATCATAAAAGTCATCTATGACAAACCTACAGCCAACATTATATTAAATGGATAAAAACTGAAAACATTTCCGCTTGGATCTGGAACAAGGCAGGAACATCCACTCTCTCCTATTCAATTTAGCATAGTAACTGAAGTTCTCACCAGGGCAGTCAGACAAGAGAAAGAAATCAAAGGGATACAGATTAGCAATGAAGAGGTCAAACTATCCTTATTTGCAGATAATATAATTCTATACCTAAAAGACCCCAAAACCTTCTCCAGAAAACTTTTAGATCTAATCAACTCCTTCAGCAAATTGGCAGGTTATAAAATAAACATACAAAAATCAATAGCTTTTCTTTACACCAAGTGTAACCAGGAAGAGAAGGAAATTACAGAAACAATACCTTTCATGATACCCCACCAGAAATTTAAGTACCTTGGAATCAATCTAACCAAAGATCCCTCAGATCTCTACAAGGAAAATTTCAAAACATTAAAGAAAGGAATAGCAGAGGACACTAAAAAATGGAAGGACCCTCCCTACTCCTGGATTGGGAGAATCAATATAGTAAAAATGGCTATCCTTCCAAAAGCAATTGATAGATTTAATGCAATCCCCATTAAAATTCCACTGACTGACTGTACAGAAATAGAAAAAATGATCCAAAAATGCATATGGAGCCACAGAAGACCACATATAGCCAAAACATTCTTAAGCTGCAAAACTAATGCAGGTGGAATCACAATCCCTGACTTCAAACTATACTATAGGGCAGTGGTAGCAAAAACAGCTTGGTACTGGCACAAAAGCAGGCCTGAAGACTTCTGGAACAGAAAAGAAGACCTAGAAATACCTCAACACACCGATAGCCACCTTATTTTCAACAAAGGGGCAAAGCAAGTAAACTGGAAAAAGGATAGCCTTTTCAATAAATGTTGCTGGGAAACATGGTCATCGGCATGCAGAAAAATGAAAGCTGACCCACATCTCTCAATATGCACGAGAGTGAACTCAAAATGGATAAAAGATCTCAACATAAAACCAGAAACTTTAAAACTTATAGAAGACAACATAGGCAATACACTTCTTCATATAGGGATAGGAAAGTACTTCCTTAATAGGACTCTAATTGCTCAGGAAATGGCAAAAGAATAGATAAATGGGATTACATGAAATTAAAAAGCTTCTGCACAGCAAAAGAAACAATTAACAGAGTCAAGGAAACTGCCATGGAATGGGAAAAAATCTTCACATCCTATACATCAGACAAAGGTCTAATTACCAGAATTTATAAAGAACTCAAGAAAAAAACTCCCAAGAAAACAACCTAATACACAAATGGGCAAAGGAACTGAATAGACAGCTCTCAAATGAAGAGGTCTGTAAAGCCATGAAACACATGAAAAAATGCTCAAGATCCCTAGCCGTTAGATAAACGCAAATTAAAACAACTCTGAGATTTCACCTTATACCAGTAAGAATGGCCAAGATCAATAAAACAAATAACCACAAATGCTGGCGAGGTTGCTGAGAAAAGGGAACCCTCTTATATTGTTGGTGAAGCTGTAAATTTGTCCAACCACTATGGAAATCAATACGGAGGTATCTTAACTAAAAATTGATCTACCATATGACCCAGCTATAACACTATTGGGAATTTACCCAAAGGGAGATGGGTCATCACACCACAGAGACAGCTGCATGTCCATGTTCAATGCAGCACTTTTCACCATAGCAAGGATATGGAATCAACCAAAGTGGCCTTCAACAGAAGAATGGATTAAAAAAAAAACTATGGTATATATACACAATGGAGTACTACTCAGCAATAAAAAAAAAATGAAATAAGGTCACTCGCAGCAAAATGGATGGAATGGGAGAAAATTATGTTAAGTGAACAAACACAAGCTCAGATGAGAAACACCACATGCTCTCACTGATATGTGGGTGCTGAATCAAAATTATAAGAACGAAAAAATCCTATACAAAGGTCGGATCATACTAAAAAAAAAGCTAAGAATGGTATTATTATAGATGTTCTAGAAAATGCATGTGATAGTTCTGACAAGGTAAAAAGACAGTTCACTATAGAAAAAATTCTATCTTAAACAGAACTAGAAGCCAAGGATATATAAAAAAAATATTACCATAAAATGACAAACAAATGGAAGAGAAGTTTTCAGTGGGGCGTGGGACGGGGGAGGAAGCGCACAAGAGGGTAAGGGGGAACTTATATGTATAATGTACAACAAAATGCATATATGGAAATGTCACAATGAAAAGCATGTCAGAATGAATCACATTAAGGTGTACATTAAAAATTTCCAATAAAAAATATGTAATACAATCAATAAATGGGCACACAAATTGAGCAGGTGATTCCTGAAAGAACACAAATGGCCAATAAGGATTTGAAACAATGTTCACTATCTTTAGTCATTAGAGAAAAGTCAAAACTACATTGAGATTCCATTAAACCCCAGTTAGAATGACTATCATTAAGAAATCAAACAATTGCTGGCAAGGACACAGGCAAAAGGAACAATTACACGCTATTGGTGGAAATGAAAATTAGTACAGCCACCATTGAAATCATTGGGAGGCATCTCAGAAAACTAAAAATCGAAGTATCATAGGATCCAGATATACCATTCCTGGATATATACCCAAAGAATCTAAGTCAACATACAATAGAGATACTTACACATCAGTGTTCATTACACTGTTGATGACTGCCAAGTTACAGGATCAGCCTAGGTGTCTGTCAAGAAATGACTGGATAACAAAAATGGGGTATATACATGCAGTAGAGTTTTATTCAGCCATAAAGATAAATGAAATTATCTCATTTGCAGAAAAATGAGTGACACTGGGGATCATCATGGTAAGTAAAATAAGCCTGACTTAGAAAGACAAATATCTCATGTTTTCTTTTACCTGTGGAATCTGTATTTAAACACAAAATACGACATGAAAGTAAAAGGTGTAGTATTTGGGAAGATGATGGGAATCAGTGGGAGGGTTGGAGGGTGAAAACAGAGGGAAATGGGAGTATGTATGATCAAAGTACATGATACAAATGCATGACAATGCCATAAAGAAACCTGTTATTCTGTACAATGAATGTGTTTCTAAAAAAATTCTTCCACTAGGACAAAAAGATTAACTCTGTCCAATGTGAAAGAATTATTAGGCAGAGTTCCCAAAACTGTCAATATGTAAATGGACAAAAGAGAGCATTCTTAAGTTTATTTAGTAAATATATTATTGCTATGTCTTAAGGTCTACATATGGATCATCTAGTTGTACCAATATGGGCTGGGATTTAGCTCAGTTGGTAGAAGGATGTGACAATCCACTCCTGAGGCAATCCCAAAACAATCAGCCATTAAAAACCCAAGATGGTCACTATGAGTTGTACACAACTCAGTGGCACCTAACAACAACAACAACTGTAACAATATTTACAACTACTCATGTTATTACAATAGCTAGTGTTCTCAAACTTAGGAGCAAGTTATATTAGATTCTTTATCCATAAGTTGTTTCTTGATCATTTGGCATTTGGGCATGTCAAAACTTAGACATATAAGGCAACATCAAAACAAAACTAATTAGGATATATCTTGTAATTTTACTACAAATGTCAACTTATTTTTACTAAAATTTCTAGATTTTAAAATAGGTATGTAAGAGAGTTTATGGTCTAAATTATTTTGATACTGTTGTTGTTGTTGTTAGGTGCTGTCGACTCGGTATCCAACTCATAGCGACCCTCTGCACAACAGGGGAAACACTATTGTCAGTGCTTCTCTGCTGTTCATAGGGTTTTCAAAGGCAGATTGATTTTTGTGAGGGAGTTGCCAGGTCCTTCTCCCAAGCCTACAGCTTCTGGTGTTCCCAGGCGGTCTCCCATCCAGGTACTAACCAGGACTGACCCTGCTTAGCTTCTGAGATCTGACGGGATTGGATGCTACAGGGCTACAGTTGCAGGCATTTTGATACTATTATGACTCAATTTTTCTTTGGTTTATTCTCTTGTATATTACCTCCCCTCAATTCTTGATTCCAATATCCCAACTTTTTCCTATATCTACTAGTCAGATTAGACAGATAACCTACCAATATCAAACTTACTTTTTGGACAAAATGTAATAACATATCCTTAAAGTCATCGTTAGCTGCTGTCACTAAAGTCTAAAGATTTTAACTCCATTCCACTTTTCTCTTCAATGTAACTCTAAACCATGCTCTAAGCAAATTTAAAAGATGTACCATGAATATACTAAGGTTAAGTGTCCTCACAGTAACTATGTCCAAAAACTAGTCCTCTATCAGCTGCTCAAGGGCAGTTTAGGCTGCCTGGAGGCTAGGGAGCTCAGCATGGAACAATGGCAGGAAAATAGAGTTCCCTTCATTCCTTAATTCACATGCAAGTGAGGTGCCAATCAAGCGCTGACAAGCATGGAGAAACCAAAATCAAAAGTGGGTAGAGACACACTTTCAAAAGGAGCCATTTTCACACATTTCTAAGTGATGTTTTTAATGTTGGCTGTGAACATATCAGTGACACAGAAAAGGAAAAAGAAATAATAATGCATTAACTTTGTAATAGCTGAGAGGATTCAAATAAACCAATGAAATGTATTTATCAAAATATTTAATATATTTTATTAAAAACATAAATGGTCTTGTTTTGGCTAAGAAAAGAAACAAGAATGCAAATGGACTTATTGAGTCCTGCAAATAAGAACAGTAAAATGAGTTGAGATTGGACAAGAAAAAACAGCTTATTTCCAAATAAGAAAAAACTTTAAGATTATTTGATTTTGCCAAACTGGTCAGCACCTGGAAAGACAAGAAGAAAACACTGAAATGGTCAACAATAGAAGCAAGGAATCACTTTGTTAAAGTGGCTAGAGAAAAAGATGATGAAAAAGATGAAGAACTGTACTGTTTAAAGATGATAATTTTAAAAATAAGCTTGAATGTTTAAAACATCTAATAGGCAAAAGTAAGCTGCACTACTTGTATAGATCTTTCCAAATGAATTTAGTAAATGCATACTAATTATGACTACTGATTCTATTACAAATAAAATTTCTAAGACAGTAATTTAAGACTTTCTAAGTAATGTTTTAGTAAGTAACTTTACATATTGGTAACATTTTAAGTATACAGAAAAGCTGATACAGATAAATTACTTTAAAAAATTCACTATCAGTTTATAAGATAAATAGTTCTTTCCTTTTGTCTTTAGTGACTAAATGCTGGAATCAATACCAGAATTTCTTATCAACATGCATTTTACTAGGATCACAGAAAGTTTAGAGAATTGGAAATATGAATTGTTACTATGTGATGAGAGCAAATGTGGTGAAACTTGTACCTTTGGTATCACTTTTCTTATTAGTATAGTAAATTTAGGTACATTGTTTTTATGAGGTTAGACCGGTCAGGTTCTGAGATTTACTACCATAAAATGAACATCAATTTTGAAAATAAATCTCTAACGATAGCATATTCTTCAGGAGAAATTCAACACTGTAAGGCAGGATATAGTTATTATAAATTATGTTCTCAGTTTTCAAAAACAACAATTAGCAAAACGTGAAAATGCTACAATAATTTTGTGCTCCAAATGTAAAAGTAATTTATCTTCACACACCATTAGCAACACATTTAATTTTAAACTACAATTATACACAATTTTAATTTAGTAAATGGCAAGACACATTTCATTATAGGTCCTGACTGGTATCTGCTAGGCAAACAATAAGTACTGCATATAATTATATTTATCAGTGAAACTATCTTTGCCATACAGTTCACATTTAGAATAAATTTTCTTGCTATGATATTCATGACCTAAGAAAGAATGTGAACTTGTATGACAATGATAGAAAAATTTTTTCCATGCATTCAAACATAGTACAAACTAAAACTCTTAGTTTATAGATTCTAAGGCTTGGGAGGGGGTAGGGGAGGATGTAGAGCTTTTAATAAGAAGTAAAATGTCAGAATAATTTTAAAAAATTTAAACTTCAGTGAGATCCAAAGGTTTTAATTTATGATGGGTATAATGCACTACTGAGTAAAACATTATACTGTAATTTAAGATTTATATATTACTCTTCACAATTCACTTTTTGGATAGCTAATGTTCAATTTTTAAATCTATGTAATATGATTCATATTTATGATAAAATATAAGAGAATGAATATTTGTCAAAAATTTAAACACTATGACTTTCTCCTTAAGAATATCAGCAACAACAGGAAAGAATATTATTTAAGGTAAAAGTTTAAAAAATATCTGAGTTTTTTTCACTTACAATGGTATCTTTTAAAAAGCATTTTGAAATAGAAACAATGAATTTAAATATATTGATTGAGTCTGTCAAAACAAATGTAAAACTCATTGATGTACACCGTTATTTGTTTAGAGAAATCCATTTTATTAAGTCAGGACCACCCTTTCTTCAGCTGCCACTGTCTCTGTTCTCCTGCATTACATAGTCCAATCTGGTATTTTACAAAATATAACAAATATATGAAGTTGAGATAATCACCATTAATATTTTAAAACTTAAACAAGGTATATTACATTAAATAAACTTCTCAGTCCTGGTGTTGCCTGACAGATATGTGATGTGCCAGTGGTTATATTATTTTCCTCCTCCCATGCATGTGCCTCCTGCAGAGATAGCAGACTACAGAAGCTGACCCTTACTGAGACCATCTTGTCTCTCTGACAAAGCTCCTTTTTAACTTCTTACTTACTGGTTACTTCCTGTGATGGAGAAAAACTTTAGCTCAGCTTGTGATAATTTCACAGGCCCTGAGGACCCTGACCCTAATAGCCTCAAGGTCAGAAGTCAAGTCTTGTTCTGAAACATCTGTGTGCTTTATATTAAAGTGGAACAAAAGTAGAGAAATATCCACCAGTGTGTGACAAGAAGGACAGGAAAAACAGGACTGACACACTGGTCATCTGTCAACCCTGGCATCTTAAGTTCATTTGAAAAACGATCTGAAATATGCTTAAATTCAAATTTTGATGTATAGAGGGTTTTCATAATGTAAAAAAAAATAAAGTAACATATTTTACTGAAATCTGAAATTTGCTTAGTGTTTTAGGCCTTTACACATATTTTATGTCATTCTATAAGTTGAAAAAGTTCATGTTTTAAGGAATTTAATGGTTTACAATGCAAAATTAAGCTATCTATAATTGTGTAGGTATACATCTATAAGTGTAATAGTTGAAAGGAATTATTTGGAAAACAACATTCATAGCTTTAAAAATATATCATGATTGTGCACTAAAGAGCTAGTTTAAGATATCCATTTTATAAATCTAAATAAATAATTCTGGAGGTTAAAAGAGTTGAAAACAATTTCTAAAAACTTAAATCAATTTAAGAAATAAATGATTTATTTATTGATCTTAACATAGCAAAAGTATTTGTAGATTTGTGGCCGCTAAAGCATTCTCAGGTGTCAGGTGTCACCACCAGTTTTATATCTAAGTCATGTAAGCAGTAAGATGTGGGATAATTGAAAAAACCACAGAAATATATTTAATTTCTATGACATACAAAAATGTACACCAAAATCTAGAAAAATAAAAATTAGACAATGCTTTGCCTATTTTCAATGTCCACTTCAATGTACTTGGACTTAAAATTATCAAATGTACTTTTATCAAATTAAATATTTTATTGTTGTAATAGTAACTTCTTAGGATATAAAAAGTTATGGACATAGAGGCACACATTCTTTATTAGTGAATTTTTAGTATTGATCATATCGCATTACTGTACATTAATGGGAAAATATTATGCTACTTGTAATATTACATATAATACAGACAAACTCATAAATTTTGGTACTTTTTTCTATCATGTACACTTAACTTTATATCTAAGAAACAGATTATATTGAAATGCAAAGATTTTTATTGTCAGGCAATGCATTCTAGTTAGAAGCAGATTAATAGAAACTTTGTGATAGTTTTATTTTTTTGTTGTTGTTTCAAAGTTTTTGGTATTTGAGGGTTGAACCCAGGGCTTCGTTTATACTTTGCAAGTGCTCTACCACTGGACTGCACCCACTGTCCATTTTTTATTTATTATCTTGATAAGTTATACACATTGCCTCTGGCCTTAAATCTGCAATCTTCCTATCTTTGTCTTTCAATTTGCTAGGACTACAGGTGTGAGCCACTGTGCCTGGCATTCTGATAGTTTTAATAATAATTATATACATTTCGATCAATTATCAAATACTAAATAGTGAACATAAAAGTCAGTTAAAATTACCAAAAAAGTCTCAAATATTCAAAAGGCTTCTTGAAATTTTAAATTCTTTGCAGATAACAAGCATCAATGGTATTCACATAAAATAGGAAACGTAAGTATGTAATGTACAGGAACTGGCATGATAATATAGAAATTTAAAAATAATATGTAAATAATGAACAGGCAAAAATCCTTCTGGTTAGCACTGAAAAGCTCTGTTATTCTAAAATAAATTAGTATAATCTTCAAAAAATCATAAAATTATTCACTTAAAACATTTTCATCTTTTATAAAATAACTTAAAGGAACAATAAAAAGCAGAGGGAATAGAGGAAATAAGTCTGTAAGCAGCCTGGAAATTAAAAATAGAGTTAAATGTACACTTACCAGTTCAACAAAAGCAAGTCCTCCATAACTGTGAGCAACAAAAAATACATTTTCAGCTGCAGACTGGGCTATAAAATGATCCCAAACATAGATTGCATGTTCTTCAGGAGAACCATTTTCCTACAAAGAAAACAAATATCATACATTGTATACTGTATCTAATTGTTACCAGTAATCAACATTTAAATCATAGGCTTACATCCACAGCATAAAAATAAAATGGTTAGAGTGCATTCAGAAGAATACCAATCCAAAAGAACTACATTGAAAAATTTAGAGAATAAATTAGTATTAGAACTATTAGTAAATTATTGCTAAACTTAACTGATACAACCTTCTGAAATAAATAACTTTTAATAAGTAGATTTAAAAAATAAAAAATATGTTAGGTGCCCTCGAGTTGAGTCCAACTCACAGCAACCCTATGTACAGCAGATCAAAACATTTCCTGATTCGGTGCTAGGCACCCGATCTTATTTATGTTTAAGCCCATTGTTGCAGACACTGTCAATCCATCTGGTGGAGGGTTTTCCTTTTTTTCACTGGCCTGTCACTCTCCCAAACATGATGTCTTTCTGTAGGGACTGGTGTCTCCTGACTACATGTCTGAAATATGTAAGAGGCAGTCTAGCCATCCTTGTTTCCAAGGAGCACTCTGGTTGCACTTCTTCGAGGACATTAAAATATATCTAAGAGATATTAAAGCCTGCAGCCATAGCACTGCGGCTTCTGATCCCCTCAGATCTCAGAAGCTAAGCAGGGTGGGGCCTGGTTAGTACCTGGATGGGAGACAGCTGGGGAACACCAGATACTGTAGGTTTGGGCGGAGGACCCAGCAACCCACTCCCAAAAATCAATCTGCCATTGAAAACCCTATGAATAGCAGAGAAGCACTGACAATAGTGTTTTGCCTGTTGTACACAGGGTCGCTATGAGTCAGACACTGACTCCACAGCGCCTAACAACAAGAGATATTAAATATATCTAAGAGATATTAAAATATATCTAAGAATGTTAGAATTATATAGTGGAAAATTATAGAAGTTTTATGATAATATAAGACTAAAATATTTTAAGTTGTGTTTCCATATTTATGTCTGAAACTATTTGTGCATATACACTAACTTATTTGATTTTTAAGATTTGAAGGACCTCTGTAAGCTGAAATAAGGAGAAAATGATTTTTTTTTTTTTTTGTGGTACCTGGGGGTTGAACCCAGGGCTTTGTTCATACTTTGCAAGCACTCTATCACTGGGCTGCATCCCTTGTCCAGTTTTTATTTTTTGCCTTGAGACAGGGTCTTGCTAAATTATATAGGCTGCCTCTGGTTTTGAACTCGAGATCCTCCTGCCTCCACCTGCCAAGTCACTGCGTTACAGGCACATACCACTGTGCCTGGCTAATAATATTTCCTACTGAATTTATTTAAAAAATGCATACTTTATAAAAGCATTTTCTATACATATTTTGTTTCTAAAACTGGGAGAAATGTGTGTGTGTGTGTGTGTGTGTGTGTGTGTGTGTGTGTGTACACCTAGGGGCTTTTACTTTTCTTCTAACTTGCTAAATCCCAGTGTGTGTGTGTGTGTGTAAGGGTATCTCATTTAAAATTCCCAAATTTCTAAACTTATTTTTGCAGCTAAAATATAAAGTGGCAAAAGCCAAAATATAGATAATGTGAAAAAATTAAAAAGCTAAATAACACTGATCAAAAAATAAAATGCTAAGAACTAAACAAATCATGAAAGTATTTTCTACAATTACTTCTTAGAAGCTTTAGTAGTGTGGAAGACTAATTTCCTAAGGAATCATGGATAGCCAGGCGCAGTGGTTCATGCTTGTAATATCAACTACTAAGGAGTGGGAAGATTGCAGGTTTGACGCCAGAGGCCGTCATAACTTAATGAGACCCTATCTCGAGATAAAAAATTTAAAAATGGGCTGAAAGCAAAGCTCAGAGGTAGAGCACTTGCAAAGTATGAGTGGGGCCTTGGGTTCAACCTCCAAGTACCACAAAAAAATAAATCATTGATATATATACAATAAACACAATTTATTCACATTTGTGATCTTAGAAATTTTACAGTAGTTTATTAAACTACTGTTTCCTAATGTCTACCTCAGCTTTAGATTTCTCTTCAGAACCATAAAGATAACTGCTTACTACTTGTCATTTCCTTTTGGATGTTCTATTGCTGCTGTTGTTAGGTGCCATCGAGTTGTGTTTTGACTCATAGCGACCCTTATAGGGCTTTCAGTGGCTGAGTGTTTTTGGGATTGCTTTGGGGGTGGATTGCCACATCCTTCTCCCATTTCTACGGTGCTGAGAATCAAACCGAGACCTCAGAGACTGCAGAGCAGTGCTCTACCTTTCAACCAATTCAACATTATAATAAAACTTTCTCTCTACACCTGTGTCTTCATCTAGGCTCCTCATGTAAAACTAATATGTGAGTTTCATCTTTTACTTCTCTTTCCCTCAAATTCCTTACATAAACAGTCATTAAAATCCTATTGCTCTTCCCTCCACTTCTCTCTGAAGTCAGTCCACTTCTCTCTATTCTCATTCTCTCTGCCTTAGCTCAAGTTATTATCATTTCATAAATGGATGACTACAATAATCTTCATCTTCCTTCTGCTGCTTGTTGTTGTTGTTAGGTGCTACCAACTCATAGCGACCCTCATAGGGTTTTCAATGGCAGACTGTTTGGGGATTGCCTTGGGAGTGGATTGCCAGGCCCTTCTCCCATTTTTGTGGTGCTGAGAATTGAACTCGGGACCTCAGAGACTGCAGCGCAGCGCTCTACCAACTGAGCTAAATCCCAGCCCCCTTCTGCTGCTAGGATTGCTCATTTACACACTCTCACTGATTTTGTGGAGAGAATACCTTTCTTCAAATTCCTTTCAAAGACTGCAAATATGATCAAGTTAAGTCAGTCACTCTCTGCTTGTTGTTGTTAGGTGCTGTCAGGTCGGGTCCAACTCATAGTGACCCTTATAAGGTTTTGAATGGCTGATTGTTTCGGGATTGCTCTATGCTTAGAACTCCCTAAAGTTCTCTCTTTGCCTTCAAAGTGAAACTCAAAACACTTTAATATGACACTCAAGGCTCTTAATGATTGGGTGTCTGTGAAGAGACAGATGTCTATTGAAGTGTATCTCTCGTCATTGCCCTACAAAATACCTTACCCCAAAAGACACCCTTTGCCTCCTGAGTAATCACAGACGACATGCTATGTGTTTCAGTTGCAGGAAGCAACTTCTAATAACCTAATTGTGCCATACTTGACTTGTCTCTGGACTGTTTCTTTTGACTGGGAGGTGATCCTTGAGCTCTACCCTCATATCACCTACTACTTTCACCTTCACCATTCCTACTTGTCTTCAGTACTCAAATGAGACATCATCTCCTCTAGGAAGTCTTCCTAATCACCTTATTCTGTAACAATATCTGTACATGCTTTCCATGATAGCACTGAAGAATCTCAATGGTAATTTCTTATTAAAATATCAAATGCTGAGTCCAAGAGCTTTGTCTTCTTCCTCATTAAATCTTAGTGTAATAAACATCATAAAATTTACCTTTACTTTGATTACCTACAATCTTGTCATATTTTAAAATACAAACATACTTGCAAAGATATCTGTTAGTAACATAAATAGGAAGTTACTCACACTTAGGATATATATATATACACACATACATATACAGACATATATATAGATATATATATGTATGTATATAGACATATATATAGACATATATATACAAACATGTATGTTGTTGTTAGGTGCCTTCGAGTCGGTATCCTACTCATAGCGACCCTCATAGGGTTTTCAATGGCTGACTGTTTCGGGATTGCCTTGGGAGTGCATTGCCAGGTCCTTCTCCCATTTTTGTGGTGCTGGGAATTAAACTCAGCACCTCAGAGACTGTAGCGCAGCGCCCTACCAACTGAGCTAAATCACAGCCCAAACATATATATGTATATATAAATATATATACACACAGTATATATGTGTGATAAAAATAGTAATTTGAAGGAAATCCTGGTAGTTTTTTTTTAAGGATTTAATAATTTAACTTTTGCTTGTTTTACAATCAGAAAAATGGTTATAAAATCCAGGATAGTGGAGTTAGTCGATTTCTGGTTATGATCACAGATTAGAAGAAAACTTCATGTGAGGCAGTGAAACAAAGGAGACAGGATAGGAAATGACAGACTTTATCTCAAATATTGAAAAACAAGAAAAGCACAGAAATCCCAAACAAGGGTGATAGGACAATCTCAATATGCAGAAAACGGAAGATTTCCCACAGTGGGAAAGAGTGAGAGGGACCTGCCTCAGCTGTATGGTGCCATGGTGGTGGGAAGAGAAGCACCACCTGAAAGGTAAATCAGATGCCCCTCACCCTGCTAAGTAGTCTAGCAGTCTTGTAGTAAAAAAAAAAAAAAAAAAAAAAAAAAAAGACAAATCACTTAACAGGGACCCTGGGAATGCATCAGCACAGCACCTGGATGCAAGACAGACACACAAGGAAACTGTAGGACTACAGCAAAATCAGAAGCAGCCTTGCTTGCCTGCTGCACCAGCAGCTGTGTAGGGAGCTGTGGTGCTTGGGCAGGTTCCCCAGAAGGCTCCCGAACCATGCTCAGAGTAACAACAACCATATAAATAGTTTGATGTGCTGCAGACCTGGTCAGATAAATTAGCCATGGCTAGGTACTCCTAGACACAGGAACCTCTCAACCAGCTCAGTCACAAATTGAATCTGTGTGCCATGGCTAGAGATACTGCAACTGGCAGATTTGAGGCACTGGGGTTCACTGCTCTCCTTTTGCCACAACAGAGAGACGAGTACAACTGAGCTGCTGAACAAGACTCCAGTCCTGAGCAATACAGCTAGCAGGAGACCCAGACACTGAAGGACCCACTCTAGTACTTGCTGTAATATTTTCTCATGATGATGGTTCTCCTTTTTTTCTCCTCCTCCTTCTCCTTTGTCTTCCCCTTCCCCTCCTTCCTCCTCCATTTTCTCCTTCACCCTCCTCCTCCTCTTTCTTGTCCTCCTCCTCCTCTTCTTCCTCCCCTCTTTCTCCTGCTCCTCCTCCTCCTCCTCCCTCTTCTTTCTCCCTCTTTTCCTCCTCTTCCTCTTTTTCTTTCTTCTCCCCCTCCACTTTCTCCTTTTCCTCTTCCTCTTTCTTCTTTATTCTCAGCAATTAATCTGGTCTTAAACTAATTTCTTCATGAACTGTTTTCTTTATTGAGTAACAGAAGATTTTAAACCCTTTGATCTCTTCTCTCTCTACTTGACACTCTTTATTCTTTGTGGAGCATGCACCCCACTGGTCCGCCCGGATGTTCGGATGGGAGGCGAGGCCACTCACACAGATAATCAAACACAACTCACTCAGGACCCTAGGGTGAGGGGCATGGACTCCTGCAGCCCTTGGGGACGCCTTGAGAAGCGAGAAAGGAAAAGCTCGGGCGCTTTTGTCTTGCAGGGAATGAAAGCAGCTTTTTATTGCCTCTTTCTGCCCTAATAAGGGCCAAGAGGAACTCAAACAAATGCACAGTTATAACAAGTGTTAGCAGCCTAAGTGCTGCAGCTCTATTGCTGCCTCAGGAGCAGCAGCGGCTCTTCTACTTCCAGCGCTGGGACCAGAGACTGTCCTCAGCTTTGGCCTCTTGGTGAAGGATCCAAGAGGCTTTCCTCAGCTTGCTTGTCATCTCTCTTTCCTTAAGAGTGCCGTCTAGTCATCCTGGTCTCGGTGGTCATGAGAAGAGATGCTTCTGTGTTGCTGGTCGAATCCAGACAGAGTCCTTTCCTTGTTGGTGGTACATCTGCGATGGAGTAGCAGAGCAGACCGGAAGCAAGCAACCCCTCAGCAGGAAGATAGCAGCCAGCAGCTTGCAGCATCACCATCAGCAGCTGCCTCACATGCAGAGTGAGCTTTGTTTATATAGTTCTTGGGTAACTGCCTTTACTGCCTCAAGATGACAATCAGGTGGGGGCACAAGGGGCTAGGTGCAGCCAATTTAGGAGTGACATTCAAATAAAGAGTGAAACCAGATGTCACTCCTTGGGCAATCAAGGGGAGATCCTTGATTACCAATCAGGGAGCAAGATGACAGTTGGATAATTCCCTACAATTCTTCATTACCTTATCCCCTTCTCCCTGAACCCAACTGCTTTTCTCTTCTTCCCATTTTTCTACTATACTCTGTCATTTTACTCATATACAACTTTCACCTCTACCTTTAACATTTCTCATCTCATAACTAACACGACACTATTCAGGCTATTCTCCTTCCTAAACTCATTGGTAGTACACTAGTTAGCATAAAATAATTTTAATTGTACAGAATTATACATGTGGTTTAGCTCAGTAATGCCACTGTAACACATATTTGCTCTCCAATCTTGGAGGAAGCATTAGGAACTGAGCATTCAAGAGAGGACTATTAAAAAAGAAGACTTCCAAATAAATCCCAAAGAAACTCCCACCCTAACAGATGAGCAAATCACAACAAAGAAATATAGGAAACATGAAAATACAAGATACCATACTTCCTCTGAAAGATCATAATTCCCCAGCAGACAAAGCCAAACACACTGAAACAGGTGGAATGCTAGACAAAGAATCCAAAAGTCAAATCAGAAAAATTACTGCAAAAAAACTAAGCAAATGAACAAATTGAGAAAGTCAGTCCAAGTCTAGATGAGAAATTCAGCAAGGAAATTGAAATTATGAAAAAAAAGGAAATTCTGGAAAACAAAAACGCAATAAATAAAAAAACACTGTGGAGAGTAACACCAGCAGAATAGATCAAATAGAAGAAAGAATATCAGGGATAGAAGATAAGGTACAAGATATACAACATTCAGACATCAATATAAAAAAGATAATAAATGATCATGATGACAACTTTCAAGAGCTGTGTGACAGGATGAAGAGAACAAACCTAAGAATCCATGGGATAGAAGAGGGGCTGGGATTTAAACCAATGGTATACACAATTTTTTCAGTGAAACAATAGCAGAAAATTTCTCAAAGGTAGGGGAAGAATAGGCAATCAACACTATTGGCATTTAAACCACCAAAAAAGATATGCAGAAAAGATCTCTCTATGTCACATTGTAGTTAAAATGCTAAGACTAGAAAACAAAGAAATAATTTTAAAAGCTTCAAGAGAAAATGTCAATTCCCTTACAAAAACAAACCCAAGAAAATTACATGAGACCTCTTAGCATCCACTCTAAAAGCTAAAAAAGCATGGAATGACACATTTCAAGCCCTGAAAGTTAGTAACTTACAATTAGGATTACTATATCCAGTGAAGTTATCCCTTGAAATAAATGGAGAAATAAAGACATCCCAAGACAAGCACAAACTTAACCAATTCATGAGCATTAATCTGCAGTATCTGCAGTATTGCAGATACTTACAGGAATACTACACATATAGAGGAAGAAGAAATACAGACACAAATATGATAACTCAGGAAAGAATAAATCTTATGAGAGGAACACATAAATAAATAAATGAGAGCTATGATAGAAGTATGTCCAACACAGTAAACCACCAAACCCCTAAAAAGACAAGGAAAAGAGCAATAATCAAACCAACTATGAAAACAATAATCAAAATCATAGATAGCACACCAAATGTCTCTCAGTAATAACCCTAATTTAAATGGTCTTAATCCTCCACATAAAAGACTCAGACTAGCTGACTGGATTAAAAAACAAGACCCAGCTATTCATTTATTGCCTTCAAGAGATACATCTCAGTGGAAAAGATATACACAGAATGAAAATGGAAGGATGGAAAACAATCCACCAAGCATTGGGAGGCCAAAAAGAAAAAGAAAAACAAAAAACACAGAAGTAGCTATACTGACATCAGACAAAGTAGATTTCAATCCAAAATTAATTAGAAGAGACAAAGAAGGTTACTATATATTAGTAAAGGAAACAATCAAGAAGACTTAACAGTTCTAAATATCTATGCACAAACAATGACACACTTAATTTCATAAAATGAACCCTACTGGTGATAAAGGAACAGATAGGGCCTGATACAGTAATAATGGGTGACTTTAATACCACATTCTCATCAATAGATCACCCAATCAAAAAGTCAACAGAGAAATCTTTGAGTTAAACAACACTACAGACCAAATGGACTTAATAGACATCTATAGTACTGACAAAAGAAATTACACGAAATTAAAAAGTTCTTCCACAGCAAAGGAAACAATAGAATAAAGGGAGAGCCCACAGATTGGGAGAAAATATTTGCCAAACTATACATCTAATAGGGGATTAATATCTAGGTTATTTAAAGAACTCAGAAAATTAAATGCAAAAAATCCAATCAATAAGTATGCAATTGGACTAAATAGCCAGTTCTAAAAAGGAGAAAAATGAATGGCCAATAAACTTATGAAAAATCTTCAACATCCTTAGCCATTAGGGAAATGCAAATCAAAACTACACTGAGATTCCATCTCACCCCAGTCAGAGTAGCTAGCAACAGCAAAACAAACAACAACAAATGCTGGTAACAATGCAGGGAAAAAGGAACCCTTACAAATTGCTAGTGGGACAATAAATTGGTACAGCCATTATGGAAACCAGTATGGTAGTCTCCCAAGAAAAATAAAAATAGAACTACCATATTATCCTGGTATACCACTCTTGGTCATATACCCAAAATAATACAAGTTACCATAATATAGAGACATTTAACCCTCCATGTTCATTATAGCAATTATTCACAAATGTAAAGATATGGAATCAGCCCAAGTGTCCATCCACAGATGAATGGATTTTTAAAATGTGGTATATATACAAAATGAAATATTATTCAAGCACAAAGAAGAATGAAATTGTCATATGCAGGAAAATAGATGGATCTGGAGATCATTATTTTAAGTGAAATAAGCAGACTCAGAAAGAAAAATACTGCATGTTCTCACTCCTATGCAGAATTAGATTTATCCAAAGATGAAAAAATAAATATACATCTATGCAAGACTAGAGAACACAAAGGGATGTATCTAGAGTGGGGAGGGAGGGCAATAGTGAGAGAGCATTAGGACCAACATGGGGACATAAAGAAGGAGACAAAATATATATCAAGCACAAAGTACATGATATATCTGTATGATAATCTCACAATGAAACTCGGCATACTATACATACTAAATGCTAATTAAACAAATAAGACCCCTAGGATAGTATTTAACCCTAAGGAAGAGACATCAAGTTGTGACTGGGAAATAGACTGTCAGTGGTTGCCAGGGCTCTATTTATTCCTCATAGGTATTCATTAAAATGACCATACATATTTAGCACCTTTCTGTTGCTAAACCTAGAATGACCACAAAATTCATTGTGCAAATTTTTGAGAATGAAGAAAAGTCTTATTAGCAATTGTACTTGGGAAGACAGGTCTAAACTGAGACCATCTAATGAAAACCTGGCCACCTGGCCATCCTAGTTATTTCTTACAAGCTGAGGCCCTTATAGTGTCCACACTATAATTCAACTTCTGCCCAATTCAGGTAATAATCCCAAGAAAACTCCCCAACAAATTTCATACATGCAAATCTCCATTTGAAAATCTGTTCATGTGGGAAACCCAACCTACGGTATCTTACCAGGCTTCCAGGGAAACTAGAGTAGGAAAGTTAAATGAAGCTTAGAATGTCATGCAGAAGTAAAAAGGATTTTACTAACCCTTGACACATAAAATCTTGCAAGAAATATACGGAAAGTACTTGCAACTGTTTACCTATATTATCATGCCATGTTTAAAACTAATGAAAAATATTGTGTATTCAAGGATACCTGTCATGTATATCAGTCATGGTAGTTTAACCTGAATCTTCTACCATCTCATTGTTTTCTCTCTGTCTCATTTCTTTAATTTGCCAAGTCATTTCTCCTTCCTCCTAATAAATGATTCACAGTGTGAGTGCTATTGACAATAATGATAAAGACAAAATGTTATAGAGTATATTTCAAAACTCAAGACCAAAGAGTATTTAAACACTGTTTCACAAATTTAGTTTCTACTAATTTACAATGTATAAAAAGATTAATGCCCAAATATATTCATTACTACTTCATTTTATAGTAGCAAAAATTTGAATGATGCTTAACTACTCAATAATTGGAAATACGTAAATAAATTATAGTTTACCTATCTAAGGAAATAGTATGTAGCTATTCAATGAGTTTAAAGTGTAATGTATGCAGCTCATTTTATATGGAGTATAATTATCACTGACTTCAGCCATACCACTGTAGCATCTGATCCTGTCAGATCATCTAAGCAGGGCTGGGTCTGGTTAGTACTTGTACGGGAGACTGCCTGGGCATACTAGGTGCTGTAGGGCTTGGGAGAGGACCCGGCAACCCACACCCAAAAAACAATCAGCCATTGAAAACCCTATGAATAGCAGTGAAGCACTAACAATACCATTTGGTTTATTGTATGCAGGATTGGTATGAGTAGGACACAGACTCAACAGTACCTAACAACAACAACAACAAATAATAATAATTATCATTATACAAAATAGATTGAAAAAGATGTGAAAAGAAGGAAATACAGGTATTATAAGCAGCTGTACTGCCTACAGATAATCGAATTATGAGTATTTTCTATTTCTAGCTTTATTATACTTTTGTGAACAGTCCAACATTTCTACAAAGTACATTTTTTAAATAATGAAAATGTAAATAACAATAAAAAGTCTGAAATACCACTCAGTAATTGTTGATAGCTTGTTATGGGGAATCATTACCTCAGGAGGATCTTTACATCTTCATATTTAAAATGTTCTAATGTTTGGCCTGTGCTCACTGTACATTTAGACGTGGCAAATGGGAAGGATTATTTCAAATAAGCTTAGAAGTAAGTGGTATCTGAAAGTCTGATAGTAACTGAAGAAACTGAAAGAGTACAAATAATTACTTGAGATTATATAGTGTAGTAGTCTGAGATGAGTAGTATTGCCACTGAGCAAATTAAGATCAGTACACTGTTTAAAGCATAGTAACCAACAGGAACAACAGTGGTCTTTAATCATCTAAGGAAGGTTAATGATGCTATGTGAACTCCATTTCTGAAAGACAAGTAACATACATCTAAGAAATGGTTTTATTTAAAATAGTATTTCCAAAAAGTAGGTGATAAAGGAGATAAGCCTTTGCTAAAACAACAACAACAACAACAATAAAAAAAAAAAAAAAAACCAAAATACTAGGCTTGCATCCTGGTGCTGAGGCACACACCTGTAATCCCAGCTACTTGGGAGTCTGAGGCAGGAGGATCATGAGTTCAAGGCCACAGGCAGCCTGCGCAACTTAGCACAACCCTGTCTCAAAATAAAAAATAAAGGAGGGGGCAGGAATGCAGCTCAGTGGTAATGCATCTCAGTGGTAGAACACATGCCCAGAATATGCAAGGTTCTGGGTTCAACACCCCTAGTACTGCAAAGGAAACAAAACAAAATTTGGCTAACATATGTGACTGCTTCCCAAGGCTTTCACAAAATTAAGGCTTTTTACTATTTACAATGTTTAGAAAAGCGAGAACCCCATTATTTTAGGATTTTACAAATTCTGCCAAATATTTGCAGCCTTTTACAATAGTTTTGTACAGTTAAGTACAAAAATTAATAAAAAAGTAATTTAAAATATGTACTTCTCAAATGTTGTTGTTGATATGTGCCATTGAGTTGGTGTCTGACTCATAGCAACCCTGTGTACTACAGTGGAAACACTATTGTCAGTGCTTCTCTACCATGCATAGGGTTTTCAATGGCAGATTGTTTTTTGGGAGTGGGTTGCCAGGTCATTCTCTCAAGTTTCAAAGATTACATTACTAATATTACCAACTAAAATCTCAATTTTATAAATGAGGTAATGTTTTACCAAGGAAAATTACTGTCATTCCAATCCACAGCTCACATTGTGCCCATAATAATTATATATTTGTAAACCATAATCTAGAGAGCAAATTAGCGATAATGTATTTTGAGATTGAACAGATTTCAACAGAAAGGACTTTCTAATAAATTTTATTACAAAGTGCAAACATACTAAATCTTCTCTATAGGTTTCTCCATGAATTTCACATTAGAGTACACTTTGTTTTGAGTAACCTGATTCAAGGTAACTTGATTTAGAATATGCAAATGTATGAAGTACATGAAAAGAAGTAAATCCATTAATTAGAGTTTGATGGCAGCAGAATGCATAGTATATTTACTCTGTGGAATTCTGCAGAATTCAGAGTACAGGTTGAATTTCCTGATGTACTCTTGCCATCATTAATTCTTAAGTGCCAAATAAAAGTAATGCAGTAACCAAAGCCTTATCAACTGTTCCAGATCCTACTACCCAGGCATTTCAAGGTCTGTATATATGATGGACTACCTGAGCTGATAACACACAGAATTATCTAAACAACATTTGCATATTTGTGTAATTATTTTCTAAGGTTAATTAGCTCCTGTAATGCATTTTGCCCTTTGAGACTGCTTACAGTGACAGGTTCACATATTTTCTGAACCATTGCCAAATCGGACAGATTTTTCTTCAGCTAACTTGTTGCTGCAAAGTTATAAAATGAATGTTCCTACAGTACATACTTTAAACTTATAATTGACTTATGAAAAGTAAACTAACGATGTAATGAATTTAAAGAATGTTTTAAATGTTCGATTTTAAAGTCAAAACTTCGAGATAATTTTTACTTCACATAAGCCTTCATATAAATTTTACACCTTGCAAGCATATAAATGTTAATGAAATTTCCATATGAATAATCAAATATAACATTCGTGACTATAAACCAGCACATATCTATGTCACTAATTTGAGTCATCACACATAAATGACATATAAATATGCATATAAATATATGTGTGTGTGTACCCAAACACATACATACACTCTATCCCTACCAGCTAACCTTAGTATTGTCCTTGATTTACTGTGTCCACTGGAGATATCAAATGGAAAAATAACAGTAATATAAAATATATACTTGTTTCATGACAAAATTTATAAATTAAAGTTATTCTTTTAAAAAACTTAGACTTGTGATTAAGAAAAGTGTGGTTCGCTAATATTCAAATCAGATGGATTTATGAGGATGCAAATCCAAAGTAAAAAAAATGAAAGAAAGTACATATTTTTAGCAATTGGCCAATAGGGTATCTTATCAGAAAAAATAGAACACAAATACCAAATAACCCTAATCAAGGAAGACAAAAAAGGAAATTATATGCCTTAGCTTTGAACTTTTAGATAATTCAGTTAACACCTTTGAACATTAATAATATAAATTGTGCAATAATAAGAATGAAACATTTAATAAGAAGAGTGGTATATTAAGACATATATTTTCGTGTTACATTGGGATAAAATTTTATCTTATCCAATTATATAAATTGCCTGCAGCAGTACCACTGTGGCATCCAATCCCGTCAGATCTTGGAAGCTAAGCAGGGTCAGACTTGGTTAGTACTTGGATGGGAGACCACCTTGAATACCAGGTGCTGTAGGCTTGGGAGAGGACCCAGCAACCCGCTCCCAAAAAACAATCTGCTATTGAAAACTCTATGAATAGCAGAGATGCTGTAACAATACTGTTTCATCTGTTGTATGTAGGGTCACTATGAGTCAGACAATGACAATGGCAGCTAAGAACAACAAATATAAATTGGATTAAAAATTTATCTTCATTTTGGCCTACTTTATATGTGCAAACTTTCACAAATTTTATGTATTTGTGTTTAGCAATTTAAAAGACAAGAGGTATATGTTGTTGTTTTTGTTGTTGTTCTTAGGTGCTGTTGAGTCAGGTCCAACTCATTAGTGACTCTCATAGGGTTTTCAAAGGCTGGTTGTTTTGGAAGTGCTTTGGGAGTGGATTGCCATGTCCTTCTCCCATTTCTGAAATGTTGGGGATAGAACCCAGGTCCTCAGAGAGTGCAGAGCAGCACTCTACCAACTGAGCTAAACCCTAGCCCAGTGGTATATATGAATGCACAAAATTAATAGTGTTGTTATTAGGTGCCCTCAAGTCAATGTCCTACTCATAGCGACCCTATGTCCAACAGGCAATGCACCGTTGTCAGTGCTTTTCTGCTATTCATAGGTTTTCAATGGCAGCTTGATTTTTGGGAATGGGTTGCCAGGTCCTTCTCCCAAGCCTACAGTGTCTGCTGTTCCCATGTGGTGTTCCATTCAAGTACTAACCATGCCTGACCCTGTTTAGCTTCTGAGATCTGAATGGATCCAATGCTACAGTGCTACAGCTGGAGGCCAGTAATAGTGTAGCATGTATATAATGAAGACATTAAAAAATAATGGAACATTATTTGGTTTCCAAATATTAACTTGAACCAAATAAGGACATCAATATTGGACATTTTTTACTTAAAAAATAATTTGATAAAATAAAACTTTAAACATAACAGACAGAAGAATCTATAAGCTATAGCTATGTTGAGCTGCACCACTAGCCCCTTTTTTGCTTTTTCATTTTTAGATGCAATCTTGCTAAGTTGCGCAGGCTGCTTCTGGCCTCCAACTTGCAATCCACCTGCCTTTGCTTCCCTAGTCACTAGGATTACAAGAGTGTGCCATGGTACCTGGAGGAACTATCATTTTTTCCCCCTACTGTTTAGGTGTCAAGATATTGTTGACAGTAATCAATCTTGAAGAAAGATTCAAGGCTATGTTACTGATCAATATCACTACATTAGTAAATTATGAGTGGTTATATATAGGAGACATTTGTAATGAATATAACTAACAAAAGATCAGTACTCAGAACCATACCAAACATATTAGAATTTAGCAGATATTTCAAACTTTACATGTCAAAATAAACTTGAAATTGGATTTCCAACTCCTCATAATATTTTTTTTCCTTCTGTCTTTCCCATCTTGTTAAGTGGTACTTTTACCCACCCATTTGTTCAAGCAAAAAATCTAGAAGCCAATCTTGACATATCCTTCTTCCCAAATCTCCCATACTTATCCAATTTAACTTATCCTCCAAAATATTTCTAGAACCCATAAGCCTCTTTTGATCTCTATTCTTACTACCCCAGCTCAAGCTATCACCATCTCTTGCCCAGGATACTATCCACTTGAACTAGTAACATGTTTTCCCTCACTTATTCTTTGGAGTAACTTTATGCACAGGTACTTTGTTGTTGTTGTTAGGTGCTGTCGAGTTGGTATCCGACTCATAGTGATCCTGTATACAATAGGTGAAACACTACTGTCAGTGCTTCTCTGCTGTTCATAGGGTTTTCAATGGCAGATTGATTTTTGGGAGAGTGTTGCCAGGTCCTTCTCCCAAGCCTACAGTATCTGGTGTTCCCTGGCGGTCTCCCATCCAAGTACTAACTAGGCCCGACCCTGCTTAGCTTCCCAGATCTGATGGGATCGGATGCCACAGGGCTACGGCTGCAGGACAGGTACTTTAAGTACCCCAATTTAAGGAGATCAGTTTGCTCAAGGTCATACAACTTAACTGCATTGCAAGCTTGTCTATATAGTTCTAGTATCTGAATTTCTAAGGTATACCTCTCATTCTTTTAGATCATAAAAATTAAAATCTTGATTAAAAAATGGCTTCAAACATTGGACTAACATAAAACTTTGTTTTTGTCTGTTTATGTAAAAAATTTAAACCACAATCAACTGACAATCTTAAAAACAGGAGAAATAATGCCAGGCACACAGTAGCACACACATGTAAACCCAGCAACTCAGAATGAGGCAGGAGGACCATGAGTTCAAGGCCACAGGCAGCATGTATAACTTAGCAAGACATTGACTCAAAAATAGAAAATGGGCTGTGGGTGCAACCTAGTGGTAGAGCACTTGCAACATATATGCAAGGCCCTGGGTTTAACTCCTAAGTACCATAAAGCAAGTAAGTAAATAAACAGGGAAAATTAATTATGGTCATCATTTGGCAGATAGAGCTGGTAGTCTTAATTCCAATACTGTGTTCTGCTGTGCTCTTTAGCATTTTTAACAATATGACACTGATGATTCTATTGCCTTTAATAAAATTTAGGTGTTCCCCTCAGTGCAATCTATAATGCAAATATAATGTTAGTGGCAAATACTTCTTTAGCATATAATATGGGAGGCATGAATTAAAATATAAACATTAAGTTATCTATTTAATCCTGTGAATTAGGTACTATTATCCCCACAATTAAATGAACAAAGAATGATTAAGAAACCTACTCTTATCATTAATATATGGCAGATCTAGAATTCAAACCTAGGTAGTCTGACTTCACAACTGTGACCTTAATCACTTTATATAGCATTTAATATTAAAACACATATATTATCCTTTTCTTTATGTAGTATAAACAGTGTTGCTATCCTGGATAGCAAATGACCCAAAAAGTGAAGAGTCTTTAAAAGACAAAGGCACAAGAATGTTGTTTATATGTTGTTGTTGTTGTTAGGTGCCCTTGACTCATAGTGACCCTCATAGGGTTTTCAATGGCTTATTGTTTTGGGATTGCCTTGGGAGTGGATTGCCACATCCTTCTCCCTTTTTTGTGGTGCTGGGAATCGAACCTGGGACCTCAGAGACTACAGAGTGGTGCTCTACCAACTGAGCTAAATCCCAGCCCCACATATAGATATTACATATGGTGGGCTAGGTTCATGAGAACAAAGACATCTGCAGTGAAATGAAGAAGTTTATTTTCTTAAAGTTCAATGAGCCCTTCTATTCCTTGACTAGCTTCTACCACTTTGATGTTGTTGTTTCTAGGTACCCTTGAATCAGGTCAGACTCATAGTGACCTTCTGTACAACAGAACGAAAGAGGTACCATATCTGATAGTGCTTCTCTGCTATCCATAGGATTTTCAATGGCTGATTATTTCAGGAGTGGGCTGATGTGTCGGACTCCCATTTTTTCAGTGCTGGGGACCAAACCCAGGATCTCAGAGCACACGGAGCAAGCACTCTACTAACTGAGGTAAATACTAACCCCTCTATTGCCTTATGAGAGAAAATCTGAACCCAACTAGAAACCTATTACTAATTTCCTGCTATTTATTCATCTACAACAAAGAAAATAGGCTGGAATTTAGCTCAGTTGGTAGAGTGCTGCTCTGCACTCTCTGAGGCCCTGGTTTGGATCCCACAAAAATGGGAGAAGGACCTGGTAACCCACTCCTAAAAGAATCCTGAAATAATCAGCCACTGAAAACCCTACAAATAGCAGTGAAGCATCAAGATAGTACTGGGCATGGCACAGTGTTGGGGAATGTTTTGTTCTATTGTATATAGGGTCACTATGAGTTGGACCTGATTCAACTGCACCCAACAACAACAAATGCTAAAAGAACACAGCTAAATGAAAGAAGCTTGAGACAAAAGACAACATACAATATGACTGAATTGATAGGAAATTCTAGAAAAACCAAAATGTGCCAGAATGTGAACCAATGGTCAGCAAGATCAATACATGAAAGGAAGGCACTGGCTGCAAAGGGTCACAAGGGAAAGCCTGTAATCATCTTTTTTTTTTCTAAAACATGAATGTGGTGATAGTTATATAATGGCACATACTTACCAGGCAAATCCAATTATGTACTTAAAATTAGTTCAACTTATAGTATGTAAATGACATGTCAATAAAGCTGATCAAAAACATAAAACAAAACAATGGTGGCAATTTTTTTCTAAACAGAAGTCAGCAAATTATAGCCTGATAGCTGCCTTTTTTTTTTAAGCAGATTTGGGAGTTGACTCCAGGGCCTTGCACATACCTTGCAAGTGATCTACCACTGAATTGCACCCACTGCCCATTTTTTATTTTGAGTTAGGGTCTTCCTAAACTATGTAAGCTGCCTCTGACCTCAAACATACAATCCTCCTGCCTCCATCTCCGGAGTTGCTGGGATTATAGCCATGTGCCACCACGCTAGGCTCATAGTTGTTTCTGTAAATAATGTTTTCCTGGAACAGAGCCATATGCACTTGTTTACATATTATCTCTGGCTGCTTTTACCTTACACAAGTGGAGCTGAGTAGTTGAGACAGACTCAGTGCACCCTGTAAGCATAAATTAGTTACTATCAGGTCTTTCTAAAAATGTTTGTCAACCCTTTCTCTAAATACTTAATGATGTCAGTTCCAGTTTAGAATGGCAGGTAAACCCTAAGCCCTGTAAAAACTAAATAAATTATTTCTTTTAACAAAGGCATAAATCCACAAAGACTAAGAGAACAAGGGAGGAAAAATGGCAACACTGTGGAAAACAGACAACAGATAGACAAATGGTAACTAATTTAGCAGATCTGAAAAAGTCTAATCTTAAACTAGCACTGGGAAATATATGAACCAATTGTTTTTTCAGAATTCTCTAAAACACAAGAATAAAATTCCAGATACCCCTGGGAATGAAGGATGTACATGCTAAAAACAGGCTAAGAAGTAGATATTTTCCCTGCTCCCATTCTATGTAGCTTGACTGGAATCTTTCTACATGTTGGCACAAAAAAAATTTGAAATGGGAATGTAAGAAACAGTTGGCATCAGTTTCAGATGAGAAAAACAGAGTTAAGTGACCATAGGGTTTTTCTGTTGTTGTTGTTTGCTTATTTTTGTAATTTGTGTTTTTTCTTGTTGTTGTTGTTGTTGTGATTATTTGCTTTGCTTTGTTTGCTCTGCTTTGTTTGCCCTGAGGATTGAATTCAGGGCTTTGCATATGCTAAAAAAACATTCTAGCACTGAGTTACACCTCCAGTTCCACCATATGCATACTGAATGCAAAATGGAGAGACTGACCCCACTCCATGCCCCTAGTCTTCATTCCTTTAAAACTTCCAGAATGTAGGAAGTCAGACTCTCAATCTTCAGCTGAAAGATTATAAAAATTTTGTTGGAAAATCAAACTAGACTAAGAAAAGTTCCAAAAACATAAGATAGATGGGATAGACAGATAAGGAAAAGTTCCCAACCAATAGGGTACTCAGTTTATCTGTAATGAAACGCAAATATAACCAGTACCACCCATATGCTTAGAGATTCCAATTCCCACTGATAAATATGAATAAACTGCCAAAAATTATCAGATATATAAAGAAAGCCTATAAATACAAAATCTAGAGATAAGAACCAATAGAAATGATGCTTAAAAGAACTAGACTTTGAAGAAAGAGAAAAATTCAAAAGCAGTGTCATAATTATCTTCACAGATAACAGTACATGCATAAAACAAGAACAATGGTACTATTGAAATGGAATATTTGAAGAATAAAAAGAGTTCTTACAAATTAAAAGCAAAACAGTAGAAATGAAAAATGTAATAGAAAGGTTAGATGATTAACTTAAAGAAATCTCCCAGAAGCAAAAAGATATGAAAAAGAAGAGAGAACAGTAATAAGTTCAATGATAAAACTACTCTCTCTCTCTTTCTCTCTCTCTTCATATATATATATATATATATATATATATATATATATGCACCTCAGGTACAATGACACATGCCTTTAATCCCAGCTACTTGGGAGGCTGAAACTAGAAGAACACAAGTGCAAAGCCAGATGCAGCCTGCACAATTTAGCAAGACCTTGTCTCAAAATAAAAAATATAGAAAGGGTTGAGGTGCAGCTTAGTGGTAGAACACTTGTCTAGCATATGTCAGGTTCTGGGTTCAATCACAAATGGAAAAAGAAATGACCCACCAGAATTCTACAATGACAAATCAGAAGGTAGGAAGTGATCAACTCTAGAACATTAGCTGCTAGATTGAAAGGCTCACCAAGTCCTAATATAAAAAATGAAACGAGGTCTATACAAAGGCGCAACATTGTGAAATTTAGAATTCAGGAACAAAGAGAAGATACTGTAAGTTTTGAGAAAGAAAAATGAAAGATTAGGATTCAGAACAATTGTGGACTTCTCAATAGCAACAGAGGAAACAAGAATAAGATAATGAGACATCTTCAAAATTCAAAAAGAAAAGAATTTCTAACTGAGAATTCTATACCCAACTAAAATATCATCAGAGATATGTGTAATATAAACACACAAAGTTAAAAAATATAGCTTATTTCTTTCTTCTAAAAAAATAACTAGAAGATATGTACCTTTAAAGTAAGAAATACACTAAAAAAGCAGAAGATAAAGTACAAGAAACAGAAGAAATAACACAAGAGAATGACAAAAGGAATCTTCCAAAGAATGCCAAAATCAAGTGCCAGGATGACAGCTATTCAGCAGTTGTAGTGGACAACCGTATTAAGTGATGGTAGGGTGGCAAAAGATCTCTTCAGAGTATTGAAAAGTAAAGATGTCACATTGAAGACGAAGGTGCACCTGACTCATGCCATGGTATCTTCAGTCACATCATATGGTTGTGAAAGCTGGACATTGAACAAGGGGGACAGGGAAAGAATTGTTCTTTTGAATTATGGTACTGGAGATGGTTATTGAATATACCATGGAGTGCCAAAGGAACCAACAGATCTGCCCTAGAAGAAGTGCTAGCAGAGTGCTCCTTGGAAGCAAGGATGGCTAGACTGCATCTTATGTATTTCAGACATGTAGTCAGGAGAGACCAATCCCTGGAGAACGACATCATGTTTGGGAGAGTGGCAGGTCAATGAAAAAAAAGGAAAACCCTCCACCAGATAGACTGACAGTATCCACAACAATGGGCTTAAACACAAATAAGATCGTGTGCCTGGCACAGAATTGGGAAGTGTTTTGATCTGCTGTACATAGGGTCGCTATGAGTCAGACTTGATGGCACCTAACAACAACAAGTGTGGCTCAAAAGACTGAGGTCTGATATGCTGAGGGCTATCATCACCAAGACACCCCCATCTCCACTGCCTTGTCATCTTAAGATATAATGGCCTAATGAGCCTGATCTAGATTTGCAGTTTGGGGGATAGGAATTGTATTTGTATTTGGCTTTTCTTAACCACATGCTGAGATTCTTGTTTCACATTCATGCTGTGTTGCTGTATCAGCTGAGGATACTTACAATTCACAAAGGTATTGTATTTCATTAAACTAGAATTAGAGATGGATCACAAGGAACTTGTTAGGTGCTGTCAAGTAGTGCCTAATAAAAATAAAGAGCAGGACAATTGTCTATCTGTCCCCAGCCAGGTGCTCAAACTATTGAAGACCACATGTTTCTTCCTTGTCTACTGACTTTCCTATAAAAAAGGCTCTTGTAAAAGTTCAGAGAAGATGATGATAGATTATGATCCAGAATATTCAGGTTATCCTCTATTAGTTTTCATATAACAGCAAAAACATTTTCCTTTGCTTACGCAATTCAATCTGTGCCTTCTGCTCAATATTTCAAATTAAACAATATATTACTTAGGAATACATACAGCAAGGTATTCTACAAGTTTTAGGAATTAAGATACAGGTATGTTTGGAGGACTTTGTTCTGCCTACAATAACCTAGCAAGAACACTGGGGGAGTGCTAAAACACTAGTAAAACTGCTCTTAGAAGTCTGAGAAAAGTAAAGGTCTTTGTACCATTTATTACCATTCACCACAGAGTATCCATCACAGAAGACACAGTAAAGAACCAAGAAGATAGAATGATTCAGCCTGTTTACATTAGTTGAACTCTGTCTCTGGCCACCTTAGTGCAAATCCAGTCAGTGTATGAATAAAGAGGCCACATTGGCAAGGATGCAGGCTATTCACAGGCCCACAGCATGCATGCATATCATGCACAAAGGCTGATCTATCTATTGCCATTTAATCAAATCTATAGTAGAATGCCCCCACACGTCTGCCAGTTTGCCATAATCTGGAGGCTTGTGTGTTGCTATGAGGCTGAAAGCTATGCTATTGGTATTATAGATACCAGCAGGGTCACCCATAGTGGATAAGTTTCAGCTGAGCTTCCAGACTAAGACAGACTAGCGAGGAGGACCTGGTACCCTACTCCTGAAATAATTAGCCAGTGAAAGCCTACGAATACTAGAGAAACACTGTCAGATATAGTGCGAGAAAATGAGTCCCCAAGGTGGAAATCCACTCAAAACACTTCTGTGGAAGAGTTGCCTCCTCAAAGTACAGTCCACCTTCATGATGGAAATGGTCCTCAGGGATGTCCATATGCTGATGTGGAATGATTCAAAAGGAGGAGAAACAACTGTAAATATTCATTAATAACTGCAACGTGGAATATATGTAATATGAATCTATGAAAATTAGAAATCACTAAAAGAAAAATGGAGTGCATAAACATTGACATTCTAGGCATCGGTGAGATAAAATGAACTGGCATGGGCCATTTTGAATCAGATAATCATGTGATCTACTATGCTGGAAATAACAAAGAGAAAGGGAGTTGCACTCATCATCAGAAAAGACATTGCAAGATCTTTCCTGAAATACAATGCTGTCAGTAATAGAATAATATCCATATGCCTGCAAGGAAGGCCAGTTAATATGACTATCATTTCAATTTTTATGTACCCATCATTAAGGCCACAAATGAAGACAGGATAGATTTTTACCATACCCTGCAATCTGAAATTGAGTGAACATGCAATCAGGATGTACTGATAATTGCTGGTTACTGGAACGCAAAAGTGGGAAACAAGAAGGCATACTAGATGGAAATAATACTGCATTTGGGGCTGGGATTTAACTCAGTTGGTAGAGCACTGTGCTGCAGTCTCTGAGGTCCTGAGTTCAATTCCCAGCACCACAATATGGGAGAAGGACCTGGCAATCCACTCCCAAGGCAATCCCGAAACAGTCAGCCATTGAAAACCCTATGAGGGTCACTATGAGTCAGATACCGACTTGACGGCACCTAATAACAACAACAACAATAACAATTGCATGATAGAATTTTTTCAGACCAATGACATTTCATTACACATACATTTATTCACCAACAATAATGACAAATATACACATGGGCTTCATAAGATAGAACATAACAGGAATCAAATTGATTACATTAGTGGACAGAGATGATGGAAAAGATCAGTATCAAATGTCACAAAGAGAGCAGGTGCTGATTGTGGGTCAGACCATCAACTGCACATATGTAGGTTCAAACTGAAACTGAAGAAAATTAGAACAACTGTATGAGAGCCAAAGTATGACCTTGAGTAAATCTCACCTGAGTTCAAAGACCACCTCAAGAAGAGGTTTAATACATTAGACACAAATGATAGAAGACCAGATGAATTGTGACATGACATCAAAGACATCATTCATGAAGAAAGCAAAAGGTTATTAAAAAGACAGGAAAAAAAGAAAGGACCAAATTACATGTCAGAGACTCTGAAACTTGCCCTTGAACATCAAACAGCTAAAGGAAAAAAAGACATGATGAAGTTAAGGTACTAAACAGAAGATCTCAAAGGGCAGCTCGAGAAGACAAAATCAATTATTTTAATGACATGTGCAAAGAGCTGGAGACAGAACACCAAAAGGGAAGAACATGCTGTGTTTTTCTCAAGCTTAAGGTATTGAAGAAAAAAATCAAGCCTAGAGTAGCAATAGAGTGAAAGATTCCACAGGGGAAAACAAAATGATACAGGAAACATCAAAAGAAGAGGGAAGGAATACACAGTCATTATACAAAAAAGAATTGGTAGATGACCAACCATTTCAAGAGGTTGCATATGATGAGGAACCCATGGTACTAAAGGATGAAGTGGAAGCTGCCTGGATGGAACTGGTGAAAAATAAGGCTCCAGGAATTAATGCAATACCAATAGAGATGTTTCAACAAACCGAGGCAGCATGGAAGGTGTTCAATTGTTTATGCCAAGAGAGCAAAACAACTACATGTCCACCTGACTGAAAGTGATCCATATTTGTGCCTATTCCCAAGAAATGGGATCCAAGAGAATGTGAAAACTATCAAAGGATATCATTAACATCACACCCAAGCAAAATTTTACTAAAGAGCATTGAAAAACGACTGTAGCAGTACATAAACAGGGAACTGCTGGAAAATCAAGCTGGATTCAGAAGAGGGCATTGAATCAGGGACATCATTGCTGATGTCAGATGGATATTAGCCAAAAGCAGAGAATACCAAAAAGGTGTCTATGTTTTATCGAGGCATTTGACCATGTGGCATTTGACTATGTGGATCATAACAAATTATGGACAACACTACAAAGAATGGGAATACCAAAGCACTTCCCTGTACTCATGAAGAATCTATACATGGACTAGGAGGCAGTCATTTTAATAGAACAAGGAAACACTGCTTAGTTTGAAGTCCAGAAAGGTGTGTGTCAGGACTGTATCCTTTCACTGTGCCTCTTCAATTTCTATGCTGAGCAAATAATCCGAGTCGCTGGACTTCACGAAGGACAATGTGATATCATGATTGGAGGAAGACTCATTAACAACCTGCATTAGGCAGATGATGCAACTTTGCTTGCTGAAGGTGAACAGGATTTGAAACATTTATTGATGAAGATCAAAGAATAGAGTCTTCAATATAGATTGCGACTTGACATCAACCAAACAAAAATCCTTACAACTGGGTCAGTAAGCAACTTCATGATACATGGAGAAAAGATTGAGGTTGTCCAAGGTTTTGCTTTACTTAGTTCTACAATCAACATCCACGGAAGCAGCAGTCAAGAAATCAAAAGATGTGTTGCTTTGGGAAAAGCTGTGGCAAAAGACCTTTTTAAAGTATTCAAAAGTAAAGACATTATATTGAAGATGAAGGTGCACCCCAGACTTCTGCCATGGCATTTTCAGCCACATCCTATGGTTGTGAAATCTGGACATTGAATAAGGGAGACAGGAGAAGAATTGATGCTTTTGAATTATGGTGCTGGAAACGAATACTGAAAATACCTTGGACTGCCAAAAGAACCAACAGATCTGTCCTAGACGTGCAACTAGAGTGCTCCTTGGAAGAAAGGATGGCTAGACTGCATCTTATGTATTTTGGACATGTAGTCAGGAGGGACCAATCCCTGGAGAAGGAGATCATGTTTGGGAGAGTGGAGGGTCATTGAAAAAATGGAAAACCTTTCACCAGATGAATTGACACAGTGTCTGCAACAATGGGTTTAAACATAAAAAAGATTGTGTGCCTGGCACAGAAGCAGGGAGTGTTTCA
Source organism: Pedetes capensis (assembly GCA_007922755.1). Lineage (NCBI taxonomy): Eukaryota > Metazoa > Chordata > Mammalia > Rodentia > Pedetidae > Pedetes > Pedetes capensis. The sequence continues at coordinate 18,226 of VMDO01014653.1, read as the reverse complement.
TTCTGTTGTATATAGGGGCATTATGATTTAGCCCCTACTTGGTGGCACCAAACAACAACAATGTAGAGTGAGAGATAAATGAAACACCTCTGGGACATGGGTGCAGTTGTGTATGTGTGTGTATGTGTGCATGTGTTTGTGTTGGGGAGAATAAAGGTTTTCTAAATCTACAGGCAATTTGTATGATGACAGTACATTGAAAATATGTCTAACACTCCAGAGAACATAGTTTATCACATTCTCCAGACTGAATGGTATACTCAGAAGCTAAATATGTCTCACTATATCTGTAACTGAAACTAAAGCTTTAATTATAATGTAGAAAGAACTCATCATGTTGACCCTAAGAAAGGGTTCAATATTTTCAGCATGCTCTGCCTAAGAAAGTAAGGCATTGTATAGTCTATCTTACAGAAATATAGGGAGAGGAGGAAGAAAGCCCTCAGGGAAGCAGGGCCCTGGAAAGCTAAGTCTTTTGTGTAATCAGGACAATTATTGTTAGACATCAGTGGGCCAAATATACATGTTACAAGACATATGATAACCAGATGAAATGTCTATGATTACTCTGTGAAAAAGCTGTTTTCAAAGAATAATTTTAAAACTATAGGAAGATCATTTATAATTATCAGGCAACATATTTTCACACACACAAAGACACAAGCATGACTGTTCTTATCTGTATAGTACCATTTAATTTGCTTTATAACTGTGAGTGGTTCACTTACTTTCCTAGATGCTCAGGTTCTGCATTTGTACACAGAAGTTAACCTGGGTATCAAACCCAGATCCTCACTTAAGCTAGGCAAGCACTCTACCACGAGCAACACTGGCAATTGTACTTTTTTCTGAAAAAGTAAAGCAAAGCTTTAAAGCAAAGAAAACAAGAGTTGCTATTCTTTAGGGAGGCTGAACAGATGTACGATAAGACATCCTGGAAGAAAAACATCATAAATGATCTCTTTCAAGATATATCACAAAGGTGTATTTATTTATATACTTACAGCAGTCATTTGCTTTGTCATATAAACCTTGAAAATAAAGTTATAATTTTAAATGTAGATACCAAATTTTGGCTACCAATTTTTAAATTGTTGCTATTACACATTTGAGTTATAAATGATTTTACTTCAGTGGGTTAGATTTCCAGCAGCAAGACTTCTGGGGTCAAAGGTTTATGTATCTTTAACATTGCTTACTCACATTCCCACCACACCATGTGAGAGGAACCTTTTCTTTATACACAGCCAGCAATAGGAATTATACCTTCTTCAAGTTGTTGTGAACTAATTTTGTCAATTCATAATCATAAATAATAGCACCTTGCTTTGCATTTCCTTATTAATGGAGATGTTAAATAATTACTTACTAAAATAAAATCAGTGTTTTAGCTTTTTCATGAGTTTGTCCATTTGTGTAGAATTATACTTCCTGTCCCAATGTAGTATTAAAGTTTTAATAAGAAGTAGGCTTTTTAGACGACTTCTAAGATAAATATTTTATCTAATGCAAATGTAGATTTCTTTCTACATAAACAAGTTGAAAAACTTAACACAGTTTTATAAAATAACAAATTGGTATACTTTACCAGCAGTTCTGATTTTAGAACAAATGTTTGCCTTATGGTCCATTAGAAATTGCAAACACAAGCCAGGCATGGTGGTGCTTGCCTGTAATTCCAGTGACTCAGGAGGCAGAGGCAGGAGGATCCCAAGATCAAGGTCAGAGGCAGTCTGCGTAATTTAGCGAGACCTTGTCTCAAAAAGTAAAAAAAAAAAAAAAAAACAAAGAAAGAAAGAAGGAAAGAAAGCAAACACAGAACAACTTTATCATGATATTTTTAAAAATTTCTCACATATAGCAAACATATTATAATTTATTTAAGAAGAAAAATGTGTGAAAAAAGAATAAAAATAATTATTTTATTTTGATCTGTTGAGAATTGCATTATTAAAAATATAAAATTCTTAATACAAAATTAAGGTCAGAGATTACATATTATTATTATTATTATTATTATTATTATTATTGTTACTGTTATTATTATTATTATTATTACAGCTAACATTTATTGTTGTTAGGTCCCATCAAGTTGGTGTCCAAATCATAGTGTCTCTACATATAACAGGTGAAACAATATTATCAGTGCTTCTCTGCTATTCATAGGGTTTTCAATGGCAGATTGATTTTGGGGAGTGGGTTGTTAGGTCCTTCTCCCAAGCTACAGTACATGGTGTTCCCAGGCAGTCTCCTATCCAAGTACTAACTAGGCCCGACCCTGTTTAGCTTCTGAGATCTGATGAGATCAGAGGCCACAGTGCTACGGTTACAGGCCTTAACATTTATCAGGTGGTTATTACTAGTAGCTTCTGATCAAGTACTTTAAATGTATTAGTTCCTTTAAATTTCTCAATATTACTATGAGGCAAATATCATTGTGGTTCTCATTGTACTAATGAGGCACTGAGAGGCTGAGTAGCTTGTTCAAGGTCAAACAGGTAATTAGTGCAATTCAGGATTAGAACACAGGAAGGCTGCATTGAAAATCTCTATTTTTAATTTCTTAATTAGCTCACTTTCTCCCCCATCTTTGTCTCCTCCACAGAGATTTGTACATTGACTCAAACAAGGACCTGCTGTTTTAACTAACACTTAACTGCTTCTTTTAGAAATGTAATTTGAAACATCTGAAGCCTCTTCTAAAATAAATACAGGATATTTATTTAACTTCTGTTAGCAACATTACATAATGATTGGAACTAAAATTAAATATCCAAATTTATAAAAAAGAGATGGACTACTACACTCAATTCTAGAATCTCTACCTTGCTTCTCTTTTTAAGACTAACATGCTTTCTTTGTAGAATCTGTATTAATTTGAGATTAAATCCATAAATAGGGATTCTGAAGATTAGAGATACAACATATACTAAAGTATGACAAAGCATCAAGAGAGATTATTAATACATAAAATATTTTAAACTGAAAAGATGAATGATGAAATAAGGTTATAGTCATTTTAACATATCAGGCAATCACAATTTTAGGATAAAAGAGCAAAAAGCCTCAAAGAATTCTCCTATTCTAATATAGACTGTCAGAAGTAGACTGTCACTTAGTGACCTTGCTGGTGACTAACTCATCTAACAGTATTTGGAAGTGCATTGTTTCAAATCAATAACTAATTAACAAAGTACAAAAGAAGTTGCACTGTTTCCTTAGCTCCTTGTTAAAAATGGCTTTTGGCAGCACATGGGCAGAAAGGTCGCTTTTATGACATCTCCAGGAGACTTTCAACACTCTGCTTCTGTCAGATTAAATTACTTTTAGCAATTAATTGTTCTAAGTTAAAACACAAGCACATTTGTTATAGCAGGCTGTCATAATGACATAGTGAACAGTTGTTTTGATATGAATTTCTTCCACTGACCTTCTATCATATCTTAATTTTTGTGGTTGACCTAACTGGAAAATTGGGAGCACATCTTAGCTCAAAAAGAACAAGCCAAACCTTGGGGTTCTTGGGATAAGATACCAACAAATAATTGAAAAAATTTTTCCACAGATAACTTTGAAAAGCAGAGTTCATAAAACAAAGAAATATGTAACTACTAAATTTAAAATCTAGTTGTTCTTAACTGACACAAATGTATAAAATATAAAGACAGCACAATTTTCTATTGAGTTCATCAACATGAGATTATAGGATCATTATCGATTGTACCAAAGTTAAGCATCTAGAAATAGTACACTGTAAGTATGCTCCAAGTATAACTGTGTCTTTTCAATTTCTTTGTCCTTTTGTGCTGCCATTGTTTTCGCCTACTTTATTAACTTCAAAATGTAAATATTAAATAATTTTAAAATGTAAATTTCAGGTAGAAAACATTAAATACAAACACACAGGTGAAATATAATATCTTCTATTTGATGAATGTACTATTTAAACCACTATCAGTTTATAAAATCATTTATCAGTAAAAATTCTTCATCAAAATCATTTTCATTATAAATCTGCATTTGAATAGAACTGAAAAAGATAACTCCTAAATGAGTTTTGTAAAACTTTGGTGAATCTAGTAATAGGTTAGGTAGTATGTTTAACAGGGAATGACATACGTAAATTTTTATCCCAAGGGAAATTTATTTTTAGAAGTGATTTTGCTTCCTATTGCTATAAATCTGCTATATTCTGTAAGCATTTTAACTTTTATGAGAATGTCATGGAGGATAAAACAGTAGGTGAAAACTAGGGCAGCTCAAAAGGACAAGGAAAATGAAAAGCATCAGATTTTCAAGAAATACTGCACCCATGAAAATTATGGTAACAACAGCTATCAATTTTCAAGTGCTTACTCTGTATTTGATACTGTGATAAATGCTTAATATGCTCTAATTTATTTAATCTTCCTAATTCTCTGGGAAGTCACTACTATTATCTCCTTTTTACAGATAATGTAATGATACTTCAGGTGCTTAAGTCATTTGCCCAACAAAATTAGTGGAGTCTTCTTAGCTTTAGACTCCCATGAACTCAAATCAATCCTAGAGTAATTTTATATATGTAAACATGTATATGTTTACATGGGTGTATATATATATATATGTACGTGTGTGTGTGTGTGTGTAAGTGTGTGTACACCTAAGAACAAATAACTCTTTCTAGTTTTAATGGTAGAATGTAGGCCTAAAGCATAACTACGTCTGGAAAATTGAACTTCAATTCCTCCAACTCACAGTATACACTAAGGCCAGAGATATTTCTGAATGGTTTATGTCTGGAGAGCAGGAGGACCTACAACTAGAACTTCCTGTACAGTTAGAAAAGGCCATAGGATATTGGGAAAGACGTAGGGAGTAAGTGAGTATGTGTTTGTGTCTGGTGGGTGGATAACTGACTCTGTCAAATATCTAATGGATCCTCACCATGGTCAGGTGATGTTAGCAGTAGGGGGCTTGTGTACACTTCAGGGTCACAGAAGCTTGCTCCTCCTGCTTAGAGACTCTCTCTAAGTCCTCTGCTCCACAGTACTTCCTGTGAATAGTTATGTTTTTATACTTATTATCTACATTAAATGAACTTGTGGATATCTTTGTGGTATTCACAATCAAACCAGTGATCGCTATACTCTAGAAATAAAAATGTGGCCTCTTTTCGGTATATGGTTTAATGATAATTATTTGCAAATGTGTTACATAACAGAATGAACAAGAATAGCACATGTATTTAATATCTGGAGTCAATGTTAACTTTATTTTTCAGAACTACACTAATCTTAGCAATTAACTGGGCAAAATGTTCCCTTAAGATACCTGTTGTGAAGGCAACTATACACTGGTAGGAAAACCTCCATTTAAATAACTTTAATCTCCAATGTTTGCAAGAAAAATTTCTAAACTAAATCAGCACAAAATATTAATTATATTTGTGGTTAAATATTAGGAATTCTTAGCTCTTAAGAGTAGGCTTTTCTTCCAAGAATATGTACTCTAGCATTCAAAGAATAACATTAAAGGCAAAGTGGAATTCACTCATTTTGTCAGATGATATCGGGTATTTTGAAATTTCAGACACAGCTGCAGACAGAATATAACTGACTAATACAACGTAACCTGGTATTACTTTCCCTTCATTAAAACTAGTGGGAACTCTTACTAAAGTAGCTCATTTTAAATATGAGAAAAGGAAAAAGAACAATGAATATTTAAATAAAAATTATTTCATGGAATCACAGAACTTAAAAATCACAGCTTTCCAAATGTTTGTATTCCTATCCATTTCACTGAACAGAGGAGGTATAAAATGCCTTGTCTACTAGTCCTCACTGGTCAGTGTAGTAATTCCATTGGTTAAAATTTCAGTTCTCATGAAAGTATGAACACCAAGATACCTTACCATTTCACGTGTTTCATACATCTTTAATGTGACTTCAAATACCTCACTTTTTTAGTGGAATTCATGGCTGTGATTTATTACAGTAAAATAACCAAAAGAAAATGGCCAAAGGAAAAAGTCATAGGGCAAAACCAGAGAAAATCAGGCACAAACTTATAAGAATCTTCTTATAAGTGGATTGATACAGGATGTGCTTACTTCCTCCAGCAATAAATCATGACAACACATGTAAAATGTTAATTGTTTTTTGTCTGGTTTGGTTTTTTATTGGATTCTTGTCTCATGGGCACTCACTATCTGTTGTTGGATGCTGTCAAGTCAAGTCCGACTCATAGAGACCCTCATAGGGTTTTCAATGCCTGACTGTTTTGGGACTGCCTTGAGAGTGGATTGCCAGGTCCTTCTCCCATTTTTGTGGTTCTGGGAATCTAACTCAGGACCTCAGAGACTGCCCAGCAGCACTCTACCTACTGAGCTAAATCCCAGCCATTCACTATCTAGTCCTTACGCAAATTCCAGAATTCAGGAGATATGCAGGTATTCAGCATAGAACATACTGATTGCATAGTTTAGCCTCACTGAGCCACTCTTAGAATCTAGAGAGACAGAATGCTCCTGAAATCTAAATTCCATATTCTAGCCAAAGGCCAGCTACTTAGGCAAGCTTTTCTAAAGAAAGCCCTTACAGGCTTATTGAGTACACTTCTTGGTTCTCATGACAATCCAGTGGAGTAGACAAGTCCCAGAGACTTCTTATATTCCTCTCCCTTCTTTAACCTTCATCTAATTAATCAGCATATGTATGCTGCCCATTGGCCATCCTAACTTTGTATTTTAAAACCGGCACCTTAACTCTTTCAAGAATCCATCATCTATTTCAATCGCTTAGGAAGTAAAATTAAACATTTACATACTGTGAAGTGATAGTACAAAAAGACAGGCAGTGAGAACTGACACATTGTTGTTGTTGTTGTTGTTGTTAGGTGCCGTCAAGTCGGTATCTGACTCATAGCGACCCTCTGTACAACAGGGGAAACACTATTGTCAGTGCTTCTCTGCTGTTCATAGGGTTTTCAAAGGCAGATTGATTTTTGGGAGGGGGTTGCCAGGTCCTTCTCCCAAGCCTACAGCTTCTGGTGTTCCCAGGCGGTCTCCCATCCAGTTACTAACCAGGCCTGACCCTGCTTAGCTTCCGAGATGTGATGGGATCGGATGCCACAGGGCTACCGCTGCAGGCAAACTGACACATTAGAGAGACGAATATTTGTTAGAAATAGTTATTTACCTGTTAGGAAATGCAAAAGAACTATTTGAGAAAAACAAGCACTATAATGTAAAGATCATAATCTCTATAACCTAATATTATGTTAGCAAAGACAGAGATGAGGAGAAGAGAGAGGAAAAGGTGAATGATAAGAGGTTATTGTTGGTGATGGCAGCATGATAGAGCTAAAATTCTAATTTTAACTTGGGTATGTGCAGAAGTAAGAGGGCAAGAGAATAAAATGACTATGGTTATGCTGAGGTACTTCCAGCTACTAAATGTTCTATAAAACCTCAATAACTATATTAGAATGTCACTTGCAAATGTACAGAGATATTTGAAAGAAACAGAACAATACCCAGGAATAAAGGAAAGAATGAAAAGAATTCAATTTATGTAAAATGTGACACTGCAAATCATAAATAAAAGAACATATTTTTGAACAGTGTTAGGAAAATTGGTTAAATGTTTATGAAAAAAAATTTTTAATATAAGATTTTATTTATAATTTAAAATTCTTTCTATTAATAATATTTACAGTGATAACATGGTGAAACTATGCATAATTATGAAAATCTTGGCCTAACAATTTGATTCAATAAATCAAATATTTTGGTTACCTCTTGATTATTTTAGTTCTTTTTATAGCTCTTTTACAGCTCTTATAGCTAAAAACTTTCCTTCATAAAATACATCAAAGAATATATTACTTATTGCGCTATGTAACAATACTCATTTTTCAATCTATTTTGCCAATTGTGTAAAAGTTTTAGGGTCTTTTTAGAGGCGAGAAGAATAAAGCTGTTTTTGTTGTTGTTGTTGTTTGTTTGTTTGTTTGATACAGGAGGTTGAACCCAGGTCCTCGTATTTGCATGCTTTGCTAGTGCTGTGCCACTGAGCTGCACCCTCAGGCCATTTTTTTTACTTTTTGAGACAGTATTTCACTAAATTATGCGGACTGCCTCTGGTCTCCAACTTGCAATCCTCCTGTCTCCACCTCCCAAGTTGCTGGGGTTATAGGCATGTGCTACTATGCCTGGCTGAGAATAAAATATGACATCTAAATTTCGACTTTCTCTACATTGATCACTTATTCTTTTTTTTATCTCCCATTATTAGTAAGTGATGATGGGGTACAGAGTAATCAGCATTGGCTTTATCCATTATGCATCCTTTACAGCATTTCTGGCAACACTTTCATCAACCCACAAAATTTATGGAGACTTATCACTAATATGTAGTAAAATGCAAACACATATTTGGGTTATATTTCCCCATTTTTCCAACATATTCATGAAGATGCGTTGCTTACATTGAGATTATTCTCTCCCACTTTATCTCTCTACATTGACTCTTCTCCCCTTCACACCTTCTGCAATCTTTGCTTCCTTCTGCTTGCTCCCTCTCTCCTTCTTTCTACTGTTTATATTGTTCCTTTCTTGCTACATTTAATTGTGCATTTTTATAGATCAATTTATATATAGGCTATTTTCTTCCTTTAAGATTCAGCTCCCACATGTGAGTGAGAACATGTGGTACTTCTCTTTTTGATCTTGTCTCTTTGCTTAAAATGATGTTCTCCAGTTCCATTCTTTTTGCTACAAATGACGTTATTTCATTTTTTTATTGCTGAGTAGTATTCCATTGTGTATATATACCATAATTTTTTTATTAATTCTTTTGTTGATGGGCACCTTGGTTGGTTCCACATCCTTGCTATTGTGAAAAGTGCTGCATTGAATATGGGGATGCAGGTGTCTCTGTGGTATGATGGCATGTCTCCCTTTGGATATATTCTGAGGAGTGGTATAGCTGGGTCTTATGGCAGTTCTATTTTTAGTTTTCAGACATATCTCCATATTGATTTCCAAAGTGGCTGAATCAATTTACAGTCCCACCAACAGTGTAAGAGGGTTCTTTTCCCTCTACAACCTTGCCAGCATTTGTTATTATTTGTTTTGTTGATCTTGGCCATTCTAACTGGAGTTAGGTAGAATCTCAGTGTTATTTTGATTTGCATTTCTCTAATGGCTAGGGATACTGAGCATTTTCTTCATGTGCTTCATAGTCTTATGAACTTCATCACTTGAGAACTATCTGTTCAGTTCCTTTGCCCACTTGGGTATTGGATTATTATCTTGGGATTTGTTTTCTTCAGTTCTTTGTAAATTCTAGAAATTAGTCCTCTGTCAGATGTGTAAGACGTCAAGATTTTTTCCCATTCAGTGGGCTCTTTCTTAATTTTGTTGATTGTTTCCTTTGCTGTGCAAAAGCTTTTTAATTTCATGTAATCCCATTGTCTATTCTTGTTGCAATTTCCTTAGCAATTGGAGTCTTATTAGGGAAGTGCTTTCCTATGCCTGTGTTGGAGTATGTTGCCTATCTTTTCTGCTAGTAATTTTAAGGTATCTGATTTTATGTTGATGTCTTTTATCCATTTCAAGTTAACTTTTGTGCAGATTGAGAGGTGCAGGGCTGTTTTCATTTTTCTGCAGGTAGAAATCCAAGTTTCCCAGCAACATTTGTTGAAGAGGCTGTCTTTTCTCCAATTTGTGTGCTTAGATCCTTTGTCAAAGATCAGATGGCTATAGATGCATAGGTGTATCTCTGCATTCTCAGTGCTTTTCCACTGGTCTTCAGGCCTATTTTTTTCATAGTACCAAGCTGCTTTTGCTACTGTAGCCCTGTAGTATAGTTTAAAGTCAGGGATTATGATCTCGCCTGCACTGGTTTTGCAGCTTAAGATTGTTTTGGCTATATGTGGTCTTTTGTGTTTCCATATGAATGTTTTGATCATTTTTTTTCTATTTCAGCAAAGTCTGTCATTGGAATTTTAGTGGGGATTATATTAAATCTGTACATTTCTTTGGTATTATAGCCATCTTTACAATATTGATTCTCCCAATCCATGAGCAGAGGAGTCCACTCCACTTTCTTGTATCCTCTGCAATTTCGCTCTTTAATGTTTTGAAGTTTTCCTTGTAGACATCTCCAACGGCTTTGGTTAGACTGATTCCTAAGTATTTATGTTTTTGGTGGGCTACCATAAAAGGGATTGCTGCTTTAATTTCCTTCTCTTCCTGCTCACAGTTGGTGTAAAGGAAGGCTATTGATTTTTGAGTGTTAATTTTGTATCCTGCCACTTTGTTGAAGGAGGTAATTAGATATAAAAGTTTTCTAGAGAAGTTTTTGGAGTCCTTTAGGAAAAGGATCATGTCATCCATGAATAAGGATAATTTGACCTCTTCTTTGCCTATCTGGATCTCTTTGATTTGATCCCTTTCTCTTGTCTGATGCTTTGGCTAGGATTTTGATCACAATATTGAATAAGATAGGAAAGAGTGGACATCCTTGTCTTGTTCCTGATCTTAGAGAAACAGGTTTTAATTTTTCTCCATTTAATATGATATTGGCTGTAGGTCTGCCATAAATGGCCTATTATGCCAATCTTCTCCAGGGTGTTTAGTATAAAATTTAAATGAGATCTATTCACACATTAAACAAGAAAACAAATTTTTTGTGTTTTAAGCACTTCATAGGGGCTGGTGTTTAGCTCAGTAGGTAATGTGCTGCTCTGTACTCTCTGAGGCCCTGGGTTCAATCCCCAGGACCCATAAAATGGGAAAAGGATGTAGCAAGCCACTCCTGGCACAGTCTTGCAATCTTGAAACGATCAGGCATTGAAAGCCCTATAAATAGCAGAGAAGCACTAACAGTGCCCCACAGCATAGGGGAGTGTTTCCTTTTGTTATATATAGGCTTGATATGAATCAGACCCAACTTGAGGGCGCCTAAAAACTACAACAAGCACTTAAATATCTCTGAAGAAAAGATTGTCCCTCCAAAAAATAGGATCAGGAAAATTATCCACATAGGAAAAAATGAAATGGGATTCGTATCTCACTCCAAACATAAAAGTCAATTCCAAAAAGTATGAACTTAAATGTGAAAGGAAAATCTTTAAAGCATTTGAAAGAAAATAGGAGAATTTATTTGTGTTGTTAGAGTAGGTAAACACTCTTTAAAGAAGACATTGGAGGATAACCATACAGAAATAGAGTGATACATTTTAAGAATGTTCCCAAAATGTATTAAGAATGTATGAATAGAGTACAAAGACAAGCTGGAAAGTGGAGGAGAGATTTTTAATATGTAAATAATGCCTACAAAATCAATAAGAAAAGATTTTTTAAAATAACAAAATGGGCATACACATGGATTGGCAATTCACAGAGGAGGAAACAAGGATGGTTAATTAAAAGTGAAAAGATATATGACTATGTTAGCAATAAGGGAAATGCCAATTGAAATTACAACAAAATGCCATATAATAGTCTCCAGATCGGCAAAAATTAAAAAATGAGATAACACAAAGTTTTAAGACAGTGTAGAGAGCTGGGTGCGGTGGTGCACGCCTGTAATCCCAGTGGCTCGGCAGGTGGAGGCAGGAGGATCGCAAGTTTGAGACCAGAGGTAGTCTGCATAACTTAGCAAGACCCTGTCTCAAAAAGTAAAAAAATGGGCTGGAGGTGCAGCTCAGTGGTCCAGCACTTGCAGAGCATGCAAGTGTGAGGCCCCGGGTTCAACTGGCAGTACTGCCAAAAACAAAAAACAAAACAAAACAAAAAGACAGTGTAGAGGAGCAAGAATGGCCATATATGACAGAACATAATAATTCACTTTGGGAAATGATTTGGTATTACCCACTCAGTGAAGTTAACCCAGCATTTCTACTCTTAAGTATAAACTCCAGAGACATTCTTGCATATCCAGGAAGCACACATACAAATGTTCACTAGAAGCTTACACTATAATAGAAACAACCTAGAAAACACATCCCCCATGTTCATCAATAATAAAGTGGACAAATAAAAATATCATACAAAACTAAAAATGAATTACTGTTATACATATAAATGAAGGCTATGCAAAAAGAGCAAATAAATGTAAAAGCAAAATAAAGGTAAAACCAAATAATATAATAAATATATTATTTAGGAAGCCTGCAGCCGTAGCACTGTGGCCTCCGATCCCTTCAGATCTTGGAAGTTAAGCAGGGTCAGACCTGGTTAGTACTTGGATGGGAGACTGCCTGGGAATACCAGGTACTGTAGGCTTGAGAGAAGGACCCGGCAAACCACTTCCAAAAAACAATCCACCACCGAAAACCCTATGAATAGCAGAGAAGCAGTAACAATACTGTTTTGCCTGTTGTATGTAGGGTCTCTATGAGTGGAACAGCGACTCAATGCCACCTAACAACAACAACAGCATTATTTAGGAATACATACATATTTAGTAAACTATAATGAAAAGCAAGGGCTGGGATTTAGCTCAGTTGGTAGAGCACTGCGCTGCAGTCTCTGAGGTCCCAAATTCAATTCCCAGCACCGCAAAAATGGGAGACGGGCCTGGCAATCCACTCCCAAGGCAATCCCGAAACAGTCAGCCATTGAAAACCCTGTGAGGATCGCTATGAGTCGAATTCTGACTCGACAGCACCTAACAACAACAACAACAATGAAAAGCAAAGACCATCAAGACGAAATTTACACTTCTGGGAGGGAGGGACAAATAGGTGATAGGAGGTGGCACATGTGGGTTTTCTGTGGTACTGGTAAAATTCTATTTTCTTAAGTTGGATGGGTAGTATGGTATCATATTATTATTTATTTTAACCTCATTTATTTGTTGTATATTTTATAATAAAACATTTACAATAGTTAAATGTTAATAATACCATAACATACTAGATAAAAATATAAATGACTATTCAGCACACTGCCAAGCACATCTGATACTGTGGTGAGACATGACGCTAAACAAGTCACCATTATTTTCTCAGTCACATAGTGTGAACCCAGTTTAAAAAGAACGTTGTAATATTTATGCTAAAATGAACACAGATCCCAGCTGAACTCCAGTTTGGGTTCAAGATGTATAATAAGTAATTAAACAAAAATCACTGTGTTTGTTCTGAAACTAATTAAGTATTTCCTTTTGTCAATGAATAACTTTACTTCTGCTACCAGACTTTCTAGTTTAACCATCTTGCCCTGAACCCAAATACAAAAACTAAATCTTGCTTCTGTGTGTTTGCTTATACAATTTCTTCTGTTCCAAGCACCCTTTATCACTCTGCTTCATCTACAGTAGTAAACCCTTATCTATAGGAGGTACTTTCTGAGACTGCCAGTGAATGCCTGAAACTGAAGACAGTCTTATATAAACTACGTATTTTTTATATATACAGCCACACTAACTTAGTGTCTTTTACATAATAACTAAGCATTTATCATATACTGTGCCCATTACTTTTGCAGTTTAAAATGCAACATCAAAACTAGCATGAATTTCTTTTTCCTTCCTCACAATTTCATGAAGATTCATTTTTACCATTGTTGTTGTTGTTGTTGTTAGGTGCCGTCCAGTCGTGTCTGACTCATAGCAACCCTCATAGAGTTTTCAATAGCAGATTGTTTCAGGATTGCCTTGGGAGTGGGTTGCCACATCCTTCTTCCATTTTTGCGGTGCTGGGAATCGAACTTGGAACCTCAGAGACTGCAGAGCAGCGATCTACCAACTGAAATAAATCCCAGCATTTTTACCATAGATCTTACTAAATTCAGCGTATGACTTTTCATTCATTATTAACTCAAGAACTTTCAACTTTTCATTTAAAGGAAACACTTCCTGGCTTCTTTTTGGCACATCCAAATTGTCAACATTGCTACTCTTGGACTTTGGGGCCATTATTAAGTAAAATAAGGGTTACTTGAACACGAAGCACTGCTATACCCCAATAGTCAGTTTGAAAACTGAAACAGCTACTAAGTGACTAATAAGGAAGTAGAATATACAGTATGGATACAATGGATAAAGGGATGATTCACCCCTTCAGGAAGGATGGAGCAGTATGGCAGGAGATTTTATCATACTATTCAAAAAGATGCAAAACTAAACACTTAAAATTATTCTCAAATTGCCCATCTAATATTTTGGACAATAGTTGCCCAGGGGTAAAGGAAACCATGGAAAGCAGAACTACAGATAAGGAAGGACTATTATACTTCCTTTCCTCAACTTTTACTGTCATGTTTTAGCTCTGATAATGGATTTAAGATATGTTTCAAGTTTCATTTCCCCTGGGAAACTCCCTGAATCTTTGACTCTCATCACCCAATTTGGTTACATCCCACCAGTGCTGTCAATCCAGGTACTACCTAGAATCTATACTCCTGTAACATTGTGTTCACTCAGTGATTATGGAATTTCTATGGGAAGGGCCATGTGTTATTTAATCTTCACTTCCCAACTATGCAGCACAGTGATGTTCAATAAATATTTCATTGAACTGTTTAAAATCTTATTGGATGAATGTGCGCGCGCACACACACACACACACACACACACACACACACACACACACACATCTCCAAACAAAAACTGGTTAGGAAGCTTGTGATTAATCCATAAACTTATCAGGATACTTGTTTGAGTTTGATACAGATGATTTTTGACCATAGAATATAAATTAAACTAATATTCTCACGTGACCTTTTTTAATACTGAACTTTCACCTCAAAATAAGAGACTCACAATGAGAAGGAACAACTGTAAATATCCATTAATAATTAGAACAGGAATACATGTAGCATGAATTTAGGAAAATTAGAAATAGTCAAAATGGAAGTGGAGCACATAAATATCAACATTCCAGGCATCAGTGAGGTAAAATTGACTGGCATGGGCCATTCTGAATCAGATAATCATATGGTCTACCATGCTGGGAATGATAAATTGAAGAGAAATGTAGTTGCATTCATCATCAAACAAGATCACAAAATCTGCATAGAAGTACAATGTTGTCAGTGATAGAATAATATCCATACACCTACAAGGAAGGCCAGCTAACGTGACTATTATTCAAATTTATGCACCCAGCACTAAGGCCACAAATGAAGATAGATAGGGATAATTTTTTACCAGTTTCTGAAATCTAAAACAGATGGAAAATGCAATCAGGATGTACTAATAATTACTGGTGACTGGAATGGAAAAGTTGGAAAAAAGGAAGAAGACTCAGTAGGTAGAAAATATGGCCTTGGTGACAGAAATGATGCTAGAGATTTCATGATAGAATTTTTTCAGGTCAATGACCTGGTCATTGCAAATATATTTTTCCACAACATAAACAGTGACTATACACATGGAATTCACCAGATGGAACATACAAGAACCAAACTGACTGCATTTGTGGAAAGACATGATGGAAAAGCTCAATATCAAAAGTCAGAACAAGGCCAGATGCTGATTATGGCTCAGATCATCAACTCCTAATACACAGGTACAAACTGAAACTGAAGAAAATTAGAACAAGTGTATAAAAGCCAAGGTATGACCTTGAGTATATCCCACCTGAGTTTAGAGACCACCTCAACAACAAGTTTGATATGCTAGATAATAATGACTGAAGACCAGACAAATTGTGGCATGACATTAAAGAAAATATTCATGAGAAAGCCAAAAGGTTACTAAAAACACAAGAAAAAAAAAAGTCCAAATTACATGTCAAAAAAAGACATGAAAATGTGTCCTTGAATATTGAGCAGCTAAAGTAAAAGGAGGGCTGGGATTTGGCTCAGTTGGTAGAGCACTGCGCTGTAGTCTCTGAGGTCCTGAGTTCAATTTGCAGCCTGCAAAAAAATGGGAGAAGGGCCTGGCAATCCACTCCCAAGGCAATCCCAAAACAGTCAGCCATTGAAAACCCTATGAGGGTCGCTATGAGTCGGATACTGACTCAACGGCACCTAACAACAACAACAACAACAAAGTAAAAGGAAGAAATGATGAAGTTAAAGAATTAAACAGAAGATTTCAAAAGGCAGCTGGAGAAGACAACATCAAATATTTTAATGACATGTGTAAAGAGCTGAAGATAGAAAACCAAAAAGGAAGAACAAGTTCTGTTTTGTTCAAGCTCAAGGAACTGAAGAAATTCAAGCCTCAAGTGGCAATAGTGAAAGGTTTGACAGGCAAAATATTAAAAGATACAGGAAATATCAAAAGAAGACAGAAGGAATACACAGAGTCATTCTAACAAAAAGAATTGGTGGATGACCAACTATTTCAAGAGGCTGCATATGATCAGGAGCCAATGGTATTGAAGGACAAAGTAGAAGCTGCCTTGAAGGAATTGGCAAAACACAAGACTCCAGGAATTGATGGAATATCAATAGAGATATTTCAACAAACAGATGCAGCACTGGAGGGGCTAACATGCTTATGCCAAGAGATTTGCAAAACAGCTACCTGGCCAACTGAATGGAAGAGAACCATATCTGTGCCTATTCCCAAGAAAGGGGATTCAACTGAATGTGGAAAATATCAAGCACTATGATTAATAACATACACAAATAAAATTTTGCTAAAGATCACTCAAAAATAAATGCAGCAGTACATAGGGAACTACTAGAAGATCAAGCTGGTTTCAGAATAGGGCATAGAACCAGGGACATCATTACTGATGTCAGATGGATATTAGCCGAAAGCAGAGAATACCAAAAAGGTGTCTATGTATGTTTTATTGACTATACCAGGGGATTTGACTGTGTGGATCACAACAAATTATGGATAACACTGCAAAGAGTGGGAATACCAGAGTACTTCATTGTTCTCACAAGGAATCTGTACATGGACCAGGAGACAGTCGTTTGAAAGAACAAGGAAACACTACCTCGTTTAAAGTCAAGAGAGGTGTGTGTCAGGGCTGTATCCTTTCACTATACCTCTTCAATCTCTACGTTGAGCAAATAATCTGGGAAGCTGGATTTTATGAAGAAGAACACGGCACCAAGATTAGAGGAAGACTCATTAACAACCTACATTAGGCAGATGACACAACTTTCCAGAAAGTGAAGAAGATTTGAAACATTTACTGATGAAGATCAAAGAACACAGCCTTCATTATGGATTGCGGCTCAACATTAACAAAACAAACATCCTTATAACTGGGACAGTAAGCAACTTCATGATAAATCAGGAAAAGATTGAGGTTGTCCACGATTTTGCTTTACTTGGTTCTACAATCAACACCCATGGAAACATCAGTAAAAAAATCAAAAGATGCATTGCATTGGGAAAAGCTGTTGTAAAAGTCTTTAATGTGTTGAAAAGTAAAGACTTCACATTGAAGACAAAGGTACACCTGGTTCATGACATAGTGTTTTCAGTCACATTATACAGTTTTGAAAGCTGGACATTGAGTAAGGGAGTCAGGAGAAAAACTGATCCTTTTGAACTGTACTGCTGGAGAAGAATATTGAATATACCATGGACTGCCTAAAGAACCAATAGACCTATCTAGAAGAAGCACAAGTACAGTGCTCCTCAGAAGCAAGGATGGCTAGACTGCATCTTACATATGGACATGTAGTCAGGAAGGACAAACGTGGAGAAGGACATCATGTTTGGGAGTGGGAGGAAAATGAAAAAAAGAAAACCTTCAACTAGTTTAATTGACAGAGTAACTGTAACAATGGGCTTAAACATATAAAAGATAGAGTGCTTGGCACAAAATCTGGGAGTATTTCTTTGTGTTGTACATGAGTTGCTATGAGTCGGGACCAACTTGATGGCACCTAAGAACAACTTAATCTCAGCTTTTTCTGGCTGTGTCCCTATATTCCCTATCATTATTTACCCACACTTAATTTTTTTAATATACTAATGTATATAAGTCAATACAAAACTATGGATAGTACCTAATTCACTGGGTTTAAAATACAGTTATAAAGTCTTCTTATTTAGAAAGATATATACTCTTTTGCTCTTGTACATTCTATTAAAAGTAATAGATAATTTGGAACTATAGTATACAGTATTAATGCACTTCAGTAAAGACATGCCAACTAATCACATCTTTACCAATATGCTCAGTCTTAAAATTAAATATTAAATTGATCACTGCTTTGATTTTAAAATTTATCATGTAATGAAATATATTCTAGGTATTTATGTCAGAGAATATATACAAGTGGAAATCCATTCAAATTCAATAGCACTAT